>CAIGRP010037228.1:0-12748 GCA_903798385.1 Fraxinus cuspidata
GAATCCAGGAGAGCTGTAGGAATTGTAGTCAGGAGATCAGATAGTACGTGTCGTCGTCTAGTCTGGTAGACTGTAAGTTATAAATCGTTTATAGTGGACTGTTGACTGACAAAGTGCCCGAAATTTTTACCTAGTTTAGGTTTCTCCGTGATCAATTCTTGTATTCATTTATTTCTTACATAACTGTGGTATTTCAACATAGAATTAATTGAATTGCATGTTTAATCATCTAGAAAAATAATTATTTAGTGACTTGTTGCTATTAATTTGTTAAATATATTTAATTCCGCAAAAATAACTATTCACCCTCTCTAGGTGTCGTTAGGGTCAAACTACGTGATTTTCACAGTATATATAGAGGGTAAAATTAGCTCAAGATTCACGTCTAAATTGAGTTCCAAAAAAGTTTCAATAAAAAAAGTTGTCTTTGCGTCGTGCATGATTATGTCTCTCTGCAGCCATCAATATTTTTGTCATAACTTTATCTTCCGATGTTCGATTGAATTGATTCAAAGTGCGTTGGAAAGCTAACTCAAAAGGCTATAATTTGACTATAAATAATATTTTTCCAATTCGAATCTTTACTACGCAAAAGATGGGTCTCAATACCCGCCTGAGAATCTGAATTGGTGAATGTACTTTGATTATATTTCTAATTACATCCAATTGATCCTCTATAATCTTTAATCAATGTTTTGTGGTCCAAATAAACTAATGGATATTTGCAATTAGGTCCCCGAACTTTTGGATTTCATCTTTTTTTTTCCCATTTCCACTCATTTCTTCCAATTTCACTTCCAATCATTGAGTTTCACCTAAAAATGAAATACATAAGAGGTTAGATCATAATTAATTAAGAAATGATCTTAAATGTCTATATATAAAGGCCTAGATAAATGTTTTTCTATATAAACTTTAAAGTGGTACCACATTAATATAGAGTTCCAGTTTTCTCTTTAATGTTCATAAAAAGCACAAGTGTAAGACTATAAAAGCACTAAATAGGATGTGCTGAATATATGAACACGATACTTTTGTATGTATTCTCCTTACCGTTGTCATAAGGAATGACTAGTTCAAAGCTTTCATGATATTTGGGATTTCGATGGTTACTTTGTGACTATTGCATTAAGGTATGATTCAAAACAAAAGATATATATAGAACCAGTGAAGGATTATCATATTTGTTCAACTATATAACAATTTGTTAGGAAAGTCGTGTTATAATGGACGGAAGAAGACGGAGGAAGAATCAAACTGGAAGCAAGAGGCAAAACCACCTCTTGTAGTACTCCACCTAGGGCCAACAAGTATTATTGACCAGTCACCAGTTGACAAGCCAAAAGTAAAATATGATTCTGCTCAAACATCGTGATCTCCCAACTTTGTTGGAGGCCGTCGAAACTAACTATTAGGCTTATATGGTTCAATTTTACGACAAACGTGTCTTTTCATGAATCATTAATTTTGTTCGTGCAAAAATATTAGTAACTTAGTAGTGAATTCCAAGAAATGTACAGATAATAAATTAGATAGTAATTATAAGGTTTAATAGCAGAAAACCTCATGCATATTAGACGTTGTGTAGAAAAAATCCCTACTTATTGGAAATAGCATAAAATGTCCCTGCTTGAAACCTTTTGTGTGGAATACCCCCTTGTAATCATATTCCATCAATTGTCTCGTTAAATCCCAATAAATAAGAAAAAATGGATAAATTAGAAAGAGCCAAAAACATCATTTTGTCTTCTCTTTTTAATAAGACCCACAGAAGTTGGAATAGGGAGGTTGCAAGATGAAAAATACACAACGGTGAGAAACTGGTTGCTAAACCTTGTTCGAGATCCGATCCTCCTTCACCCATGATAGTACAAGTTTCTTCAGCACATCTGAAGGTCCACCAACTGCAATTCTTCAGGAACTGTATGACAGAATAGTGAAGATCATTAAGAAAATACAACTCTTTTTAAGGTCTGAATACGCCAATTTACTTGGGGAACCAAAAATTTTAAATACGCCACCATGAAAATCAAACTCTACAAGCAGATAACATGAATGCTAGGGCTTGTTCATTTCTGTCATGGCAATTAACAATATAGCTTGCAGCCATGTCATTGCGACACTACTTTCAAGGGTCATGCAGAACGTTACAAGCTACGTGGATGATATACATAAGAAGGAAGCATATATTCTGACGTATACACCAACAATATTCCATGTCACATGGCCAAATCCTGAACTCAATCCATTGACTCCTCCTGTATGTACAAAGAAGGTTGGTAAACTAAAGAAGAATCGAAGAAATGAGGCAAACGAAACACAGGCACCGTCCAATACCATGTCCTCTACACTAAGGAAATTGTGATAAGGTGATCTCTATGTGGTGCTTTTGAGCACAACAAGAGAAAGTGTAGAGGACGAGAACCACATGCTGCAAATTGAAAAAAGGATAGTCACGGAAAATTAACTTTTTTGCTCAAAATTTTGTTCAGTTAATGTACTACTTTTGGTTGTTCTTAGTTCTTAATGTGAACACTTGTTATTTTCGTCCAATAATATTTGATGTTCATGAAAAAAGAAGTGTACTTTTAATGTTGTTGGTTTCTTTTGTTTGTATAGATTGAACGTGTTCAATAGAATATAGTTGTAATTCACAACCTTCGTCATTTCAGGGTGGTTTTGTGCAAACTTACATAAATGTAGGGTTTAAATGCCTAATATTTACAATAATACAGGGTTGTATAGAACAATGTTATGTTTTCAGGGTTGTTTTATGCAATCTTTTCAATGTATAGGTGGTTTTCCAAAATGAATTTAGAACATATGATGTGCTATACTATCCAATACCAATGAACAACCAGGTAAGAAGAAAGGAAATAGATGAGGAAATTGGAACATCTCATTGAACATGCAATTTACAGAACCTGTACACGATATTACAACATTCAATAACAACCATTTAGGACAAAAATCTATGAGGTGGTTGAAGTTCTATTTTCTGCCAAAAACCCACATTGCTACACACCCATACATAAACCCAAAAATCCGAGTCCTAAATCTTAGAGCACAGTTTTGCCACTACAGTTCCAAGAATTGTTGTTCGAGTTCATTCTTGAATCTTAGTAGCCTAGTTTTGATCTCCACAAATCTACAACGTGTAGGTGGGTCAAACCACGAGAAGTACCCAAAACCTTCATTTTATTGAAAAAATAAAAAAATAAAAAATCAAAGCTTGAGCGTACTAAGTAATAAATTTGAAATTGTGTTTGGGTTTCCATTACCGGTGCCATGTGCATGTCGAAAACATTCTTCCCAAGTTTGTTGTCGTCCACGAAGTCTTTTGCTGAATCTCCATTCCACTCCTGTAGGTAAGACTCCAGTGCAGTTAAGGATTGAGCAAGTTGCAGCTAGGAAGAAAAGACAAAGCGGGTTGCAGGCTTGAAGCTAAGGAAATGCTATTAAGCCCTATATAACCTCCACCACCACCCCCCCCCCCCCCCCGACTCATTCCATCTTTTATGGATCTTAATAAAGAGAGAGGACATAATGATGTTTATGCCTTTTCTATTTTATCTATTTTCCTTATTTATTGTGATGTAATGGCACAACTGAGGAACATAATGGCAGAGGGTATTTTGCACCAAAATCTTCAAATAAGAACTTTTTCTGCTATTTTCAATAGGTATGAGACTTTCTGCAAAACGTCTAATAGGCAGGAAGTTTACTGCTATTAAATTTAATTATAAATATGTGATTGAAATTAATATTGACTTTAATTAAATAAAAAATGGACCTATAAACTATTTTTATGGAAAAGCACGAATGGATTTGTGCACATTTGTGCTTTATGTGTTTCTATCTATTGATCAGTGTTCTAAAAAACGTAAAACCTAGCTAGGCGAGGAGGTCAAATTTCAAGCTTTACAAGCCTAAGCGAAGCTTATGCGTAAAAAAACGTTTTTTATTTTTAATTTAATTTTAATTTTTAATCATTGTAAAAAAAATCAACAATTCAAATAAATTAAATAATACATACCTAACATCTAAAATCATAAAATACTACATTTACTTAATAATTCAAACATAAAGATAAGTTTCAAAATCATAATTACAAATCGTAGATAACTTAAATCTTATATAATCATCGGACTACAATTCAATATCTTCTTGTGTGGATTTTATTTTTTAAAAAAAGAAAAAAAAATTGGACCTACTTAAAATTTGTGTCTAATGTAGAGGCGCGACTATGAACGCCTAGTCGAACATTAAGCGGTCAACATTGTCGTTAACCGCTTAATTCTCGTTCGCCTAGGCGATCATTAAGCGGTCAACATTGTCCTTGACCGCTTAATTCTCGCTTAGGCTCAAGGCAAAGCGTTTTCATCACGTTTCGAGCCTAGGCACCGACTAGGCGACGCCTCGACGCGCTTTTTAGAACATTGCTATTAATAGAAACTTGAGTGAATTAACCTATCTAATCAATTATAAAAATCAAAATCATCCA
The DNA here is from genome assembly GCA_903798385.1 of Fraxinus cuspidata. NCBI lineage: Eukaryota > Viridiplantae > Streptophyta > Magnoliopsida > Lamiales > Oleaceae > Fraxinus > Fraxinus cuspidata. The sequence goes on from CAIGRP010037228.1 coordinate 4,505, forward strand.
AACATTAATTAGAAATTCTTTAAAGTGTACTTTATTCTTCAAAGGATTTTACTATTTCTTTGTGATTTAACTTTTCAAAAAAGCTTGTTTAATTCATGAAGCTATTTTTCTGTGCATACCATAGGCAAACCAAGAACAAGAGGGGACAAATATCGATTCAAGATAGCGTCAACATTGTGCTAAGGCCTTTAATTTTCAACTGTATTGTATCCTTTTATTGTTGTATTTTAATCTCAATATTTTACATTATTGTCTTTAATTCTTCTTTGCTTTCAAGATTAGTCCACCTCTCCTGAATCCCTCAACAATACAGCCCCAGAATATATGACTTGATATACCCTTACCCTTTTGCCCTTGTGAATTGGTATAATATTCTCTTTCCTCTCTTCATTTGTGTATATATACAGATACAGATAAATAGTATTGCCACATTTTCACAATAACTTCATTATAATATAAATATAGAAAGAATAATGTTACGTGTGTATTGATCTCCGTGTGTAAAAGTGATTAGTGATGTGAAGTAAAATGATAAGTCAATCGAACATATGAATGTAAAGAACTTATTGACCTTATCATCCCCATTTGTAGTACGTATTTAGTGTGTACAATTAAAACTAATGTCACATGTTTGCCAATAAGCCACCGTGTAGATAGGCAGCTCTACCAAACATAGCCACCAGCAAATCCGTTGCCACCGTTCAACGCCACGGGAGAGGAATTTTTTTTCCTTTAAATTGCACGCCGGAGATACCTTCTGGATCACATTTCCGGCGGATAGCATTGCTCTCATGGTACCGACAGCCGGTAATATGGCCGATGTAACTCCTGCTGCCCGGGAAATTGAATATATCATTTGCGGCTATATTATGTGGATTATGTTGTAACATTACCGGTTGAAAAATATTTTCTTTCTTTATAGGAATAATTTTCTTGTAAATCGCCATTGCTACTTCATCGAGAATACAACCGTCGACTTACAGGACAGACAACAGGTAATGATGACTGCAGAGACATCGGGGGCTCAAAAATTGAAATGAGTCCTAAGGGGCTGTAGTTGGCAAGCATAGTGAAAAATAGACCCCTCCGAAGAGGAAAGGATACTTTGTTGAGCATTGTCTATTGTGCAAGGAAAATGCTGCACTCTCTATTGTTGACATTACAAGTGATGTCAAGTATTGATTCGGTGAAAAATTGTAAAATTCCAAACTGTTCAATAATATATTGTCACGTGACAAAGTGTAAAATATGATGTAAAAAATGATATACATAAATCATAATATATTCTATAATATTTCTACATTATTTTGACAAGTTTTTGGGGCTAGGAGGTGGAGGGCTTGTGCCTAGTGAGCTTTAGATTAATTAATTCAACTTAATCTAAATTATGGATTATTAGACGTCCAATCTATATTCAACACTACAATCTAATGATTTAGAAATTGAAGCTGAAATATATCGAGGAATTTACCAGAAATGTCCACTTTCACACGATCTTTTGTAAAAATGTCCAAAATTTATTTAAGTCCATTTTGCAATATTTTAGACCAAAATACCCTTATTAATAATTTATAATTTCATACTAGAGACAAATGTGCATACAATTAAAAATTTTGTTGGCTAATAAAATTTTGACACATTACCTACACTAATTATTTCAAAAGTACGCATCTCAAATCACAATAAATGTTATATATATTGAGAACTATGTTTCAAATGTCGAGAACTTTGTGAAATATAAAGAATTCTCATGTTCAGAATGAAATTTCGTTCTAAACAAATGAAGTATTAAAATAAATAGGGTTCAAATATCGATAACAACTTTTAAAATGTCAAGAACATCATTTTCATGTAACTTCACATGGAAGATACTTCTTCTTGAAAGTTGTGATAAATTGAAAAAAAAAAAGATTGTTTCACTTTTATTAAGTGTATAATAGACAATTTAATATTAAATTTTGCTATTTTTTCAAAAATTATCAAAATTATATGTTTTTCAATTGTCAAGCATGGAAATTAGACATTTTTGTAAATACCCCAAACATAATTGATAGAGAATATATATATATTGAATGTTGAAGATATAGATACTGAAATATTGTATTATTCTTGGCGATTTTTTAGTTTCTTCAAGCATACGAAATTGATGTTTTTAACTACTTTATTGCATCGATTATGACAAATTCAGGTTTATTTTAGTTAGCCTATGTTTGACTCACATATTATCGTATAAAATAATATTACACGTAGATCGATAATTATTTCTTACTTTTTAACCATACAATTTCTAAGAAACATTATTCATAAATGCATTTTTTTTTTTGCCCAAAAATAAGGCTCAAACATGGGCTTAATACATCAATGACAAAGTGCTCAAAAAGACATAAATGAAAAGGACATTAGGTGTTTCATATTTAATATTCGTGAAAAGTTAAGAGTGCTCTATAAATATCGAAAAGTCTGATATGCATAGAAATAAAGAGAGGAGCATAAATCTAAACACAAATATGTATAAAATGTGATCTTCTGTATCAAGTTGTATAGCATTAAAATTTGAAGCTCAGCTAAATTAGACTAGTTTATATATGTAATTGTGAGAGAGAAAGAAATGTGATTTCTTATTAATCGATGATGACAATAACTCCAAAAGAATTAATTATATTCTCGATAATTTTTACTAAATGGTAAGATATAAATTCGAAAAGAAACTTGGATGGCGAGAAAGAGAAGTTTTACTAATATTATGATAAAAACAGAGTGCTCTGTAAACACTGAAAAACAAGCTAAAATCTTGTAAGTATACTTAAAGAGGTAGGCATTCACATTAATAAATTGTTTTAAAATTTGAACAATAACTTTACTTCTATTGAATAATATTAAAATAAAAACAGAGTGCTATGTAAACACTGAAAAACAAGCTAATATCTTGTGAGTATACTTAAGAGGTAGGCATTCACATTTATAAATTGTTCTAAAATTTGAAAAATAACTTTACTTCTATTGAATAATATTAAAATAAAAACAAAGTGCTCTATAAATATTAAAAAACAAGCTAAATTGTGAATATATTTAGATGGTGTTTGATAGAGATTAAAATTAGATTTTTAGTAGATTTTAATAGAAGTTGTTGAAATATGTGGTTGAAAAGTTGTGAGACTCATAAAAGATGATGTTAATATTAATTGTTTAATTTGAAATTGGACTAAAATCAAATTTTAATCCCAACCAAACAGGCACTTAAGAGGTAGGCATTCGCATTAATAAATTTTGTTTCAAAATTTGAACAATAACTTTAATTATTGAATAATATTAAAATAAAAACAGAGTACTCTGTAAACACTGAAAAACAAGCTAAAATCTTGTGAGTATACTTTAGAGTGAGGCATTCACATTAATAAATTGTGTTAAAATTTGAACAATAACTTTACTTCTATTGAATAATATTAAAATAAAAAACAGAGTGCTTTGTAAACAATGCAAAACAAGCTAAAATCTTGTGAGTATACTTAAGAGGTACGCATTCACATTAATAAATTGTTTTAAAATTTGAACAATAACTTTACTTCTATTTAATTATAATCGAATCGACCATCAAAATTGAATCTTCGAAGAAACATGATCATATCACAACAATGAATGGAATTAACAAGTTTTAGTTTTCAAACTTTCACACTCTTCACACATATATAAGGTCGCATACATTTTATGCTTTGGATTAGTTTTGATCCAGAGAAACGCAATTAGAAATTACTAAAATATTTCACATTAGGATTTAGGGCTTCATAATATTCATTTTTAATACCTGATCATCATACCTTAAAATTTTGATGTCGGTCTCATCAGATCAACGGCCTAAACTAAGCGCAGCGTTGGCATCAAATCTCCATGCAAATCCACCGAATTCCATCTTCCACACATCACAAGGCATTGTTTTGCTGTGCCTCTCCTTCTGCCATGTGTACACCACCCTAACGGTGCATGCAAAAGCTTGCCAGGACACAGAAATTTTATCCTTCACCACCAACCATACCGCCGTCTCCGCCGCCGGTTCTCGTTCCGGCGGAGCAACCATCCTTCTGTAAGCACAGTTCACCCACTGAACTCGATTTAAACCATCTGATATCAGCCCTGGACACGTGTCCATCTCCAAATTCTTAATCTTCTCAATATCCGTACACCCTATCCCTCCATCTACCCACGCTTTTGTTATTTGATCCACCATTATCCAGGATTCCAGCACTCTCTTTGCCGGCACCACCGCCGCCAGATCTGACCTTTCCGGTAAACGAACGGCATATAATCTATTGCTATTATTCTCAGAATTATCGAAGTTAATCAATATCTGTGGCTTTTCCACCGGAAAATCCATATTTTTTGAAGATCCAGTTGCCTTTGAATTTTTCAGAGCACTCATCTTCGGTAGTAACTGTAAAGTAACTTCCGTACGATCAATATCCAAATCTTTCCTATCTTCACTTTTATTCAGTATTTTACTACTGTAACACCGTCTCTCAGTTTTCTTAACCCTAACGTACTTCCTCTTTAATCTCCTTTTATTACCAACAGCGGACTTGATCTCCGCCGGAGTCGGTCCGGAAACTGAGCCGTCAGTTACTGGTTTTGGCGCGATCGGTCGGTACCTGAGCATAATCTTGTTAATTATCGTCCTATCATGAGCACCACCGCCGGAAAATCCTACGGCGGACCAAGTTTTTCCACCACTCATAGTTGTCGACGAGCTATTTTTCCAAAATATTTTTCGCTCTCTTAAGAGAAAAAAATTACCGGAGGCTGAGCCGACATCACGTCAAGAGCAAAACTCAAACAATGACGAGCTTTGATTAGTGGGGCTCGGATCTGGGTCCCGGACTAAAGCGCAGCGTATCCAAACGAAACAGAGTGTACACGTTTGTGCATCGCGAAAAAGGTGGGACACGTATGTACCTAAGGGAAACAAAGTGCGGGGATACTTTTGGTGGGAGGTTCGAGAAATATGGACGCGTGGCACACGTTTTATCGGTTTGATGTTTCTTGCTGATTCACTCTCTACATCAATGCGTGAAATTCTGTCCATTCTTTTGACTTCGAGTTCACAAAACCAAACAAACATGCAGATTATAATGTTTGGCTTCAATTATAAAAGCAAGATCAAGTAATTTTAAGTCAAATTTATTTACATAAAATTAATATTTTCTCACTTTTAGTCAATTATTAAACCTTATTTCTTTATAATAAGCTTAACATGTTTGGCTAAGCTTAGGAGTGTTTCTTAAATTTAGTTAAGATCTCCATTTATTGGATCATGCACCATATATCTATTTAAATAATATTTGTATACGGCATTACTAATGTAAGAAAAATGTACATTATTGACGCATCAATCTTAACTTCTATTTGATAAGGATTAAAATCAGATTTTTAATAAATCGTGATAAAAATTAATAAAATAATATGCAATAAAAAATGAATGAAAATATTATTTATTGAAAAATGTGTTATTGAAAATAAAAGAAAGAAAAATATCTTTTAAAAAAAATGAGATTCAAACAAGGGCAAATTTTGTGGTTAAAATTTATTATTGACTTTAACTTAAACCACATTAACTTAATAAATCAAGCAAGTAAAGAAAAAGAATAAAGCATTTGTTTGGATTTCATTTTCTTTTACTTAAATATTAAATTAATTATATATTTAGTAGGATATACAAGTATTATCGTTTATCAATCACTTATTTTCATTTTTATTTTTGAAAAATTGAATTTAACGAAGGCAAAAGACGTGAAAAAATAAATTTTTTTTCCCAAAATATCTGCGTGTTTTTCACGTGGTAGGAGCCGTAGGCGGGTTTGAATTGCTTCAAGATTGTTGTTGCTTTCCAATGAGCTATGGAGGCATCAAGTATGAGGAGACGTGTGTGTGCCTGATGACGTTCAGGTATTTAAAATATATTTGATTAGTTTTTTAAAGTGTTTGATAAAACTATTTGACAAAAAAAATATAAAATAAGTAATTGAAAAATTGTAAATTCATGAAATATATATATAATCGTTGAATTTCTAAAAGTAGAATAATGCGCATTGCTAGAAGCATCGGAAAGAAAATAATTTTCTGATGTTCGCTAGCAATTTAAATTTGAAAAAAATCGTAGGTCAAATCCCCAACTTATTAAATTCGACAAATGAATTATCTTCTTTTTCTAATCCTTTTTAAAATTTGTTAGGTTGATTCTCAATTATTTAGATTTGCAATACTAGGTTGTCTTGTTATCATTATATTATTTATTTTTACTTATTTATACGCAAGCGAGAATGTATGATTTTATTTAAGAATGAACTAAATTTTCTTTTTTGAGTTACTTATTTCACTCTTAACTAATTTTTGAATTTACTTTTATGCTTTCGCTTCTAAAAAATAAGTACTTTTTATTAAAATTGAGCGTGCTCAACTTTCCATGCATTGCATGTCTTCTTTTATAATGTTTGTGCGCTGATTAATTTCTCAAGATAAAAAGAAGAAAAAGTTATGGGCCTACGTGATACAACACTAAGTTAATACCCTTATAAAAAATAAATATCACCCGTGAAAACATAATACATGCATGCACACACGTGCATAAGTTATTACTTATTTATTATCTATAATTTTTGCTAGAATAAAGTCAACAAATCATGAAGACGAGTAGAGTTATTATTTACAAGAAACACTAATTAAAAGAGAATCGCAACTTTTGGAAAAAGTTTTAAAATTGTAATGATAAATATTTATGTTCACCAATACAAGCATGTCAATCAATTGTACTCAAATTAAGCCGCTTAATCTAATCAAAATTTTTTTGTTGCAATTCTTCAAATTAGATAGAGAAATATGACGTACCTGACATCCATTGCCAACTCAATATCAAATCGTAATCGCTACTCGTGAGTGCGTAACATACCACAGTATGCTCTACTTATTCATATGTTGGGGTTGGATAACATCCAGTTCGAGGTTTTTTTTTTTTTCTTTTTTAAACACAAAAATCCCTCCCTCCCTCTCAAACCTCTCATTTACTCTATAATGTTTCTGAGCGTCTGCTGGAGGGTTTAAAAGATTTGGGCAGAGCTAAATATGAAGAACAATTCTGTAGGAGCAGACTACGCGTCTAATTGCAACAATCGGACGTGAATAAATTTTATTGGCCTATAAAGGATGGTCCCACCACTGTGGAAAGTAGGACTCACCGACTTACTGAGCTCTGTGTTGTCGGATCACAGGCACTCCACGTCGGTGGGTTTCGAGAATAAGTGGGTAAATAGAGGTCTAAATAAGTCACAAATTTATAACATTATTTATTAATTTTATTCTAAATTATGCTTTTCAGAAGCCATTTATGAGGACAGAAAGAAGCCTTTTGGAATTTGATTCATCACAAAAGTTGGATTTCCCACTTTATAGTGAACCTAGTAACACCACCACAATACGGTTTAACTTCCCCCTTTCTTCTTCTTCTTCCACTTCGAAATAATAATAGTTTCAAAAACTCTTTTCAGCATAATAAACATTTCCAGAACGTGTTGAAAGGATGAGAACAATGAGGAGTAATATTAAAATAATAAGTACACCACAACATTTTTTTTCATTTATAATTTTTATTAGATTAGGAGTATAATTTTAAAATTTTTATTGTGTATTTATTAAAAATAAATTTTAATTGAAGTGTGATTATAATTATGGACGGATCAAATTCATGCTCAGGGCAGGCTGTATTGAGCTTTGGGCCACCCAGCCCACTTAAGCTAAAAAAAAGGTCCAGGCCCCTGAACTTCTTCTACTATAATGACTGGTCTTATTTGTTTTTAGATCCCCTCACCTACAACGTACCACCCTCCCAGTTGAATTCGAACTCAACCCTTCTAGTTAATACAAAATCTCAACACTGATTCTCTATTGGTGATACCTCTTGGAGGCATTCACACCTACTTTTTCAGATCTCTAATTGGAGAAATGAAGAAAAGTGGGTAACCTTACAACTTCAGTAAAAAAATGTTATTTTTAAATCTTTACCAATATCACTCGCACTGAAAATTTTTCCTAAGTCCGCCTCTTGTTATAATGTAGTTAGTAAATAAGTTTTGTGATGGTAATACCCCTTTTAGAAAGGAAGTTATATTATATTTTTTAACCTTTAAATAAATATATATAAAATTAAATAAAAATATATCACTTTAAATTCATTCACTAGTATTACAAATATATCTTTTTCAT
>CAIGRP010037240.1:0-25215 GCA_903798385.1 Fraxinus cuspidata
TTTTCAAACTCATTTTTAATCACACGTTCTCACAATAAAATATTAAGTATGTAACTCCAAAAAATTTTCCTTCAAAAAACTCTTATTAATGGTTGTCAAACTAGAGCTAAAATTAATTGGTTATTGAAATATAAGAAAATATATTAAATAAGGGATAATGAGAATTTAATAATTATTTCTTGAAGATTTTCCAAGTGTAAACAACATATTTTATTGTGATCGATCAATACCAATCCCGATTAATAAATTTTTAGCAGCTAGTAGGAACCGAAGTAGGTGACCCACTTTTATTTCTTTTTACAAGGGACAGTATCCATTTGATTTGTGGGCCGTCTTCGAGCCCATTTGAAAGATCATGTCCAGTTCAGGGGTAATCCGAACTCAATTTTATCACCCATAGGGAAATAGGGGTTAATCTATTTGTACAGGGACGGTTGACGCGGAAATTTACGGGTGTTGTGATGGCAGTACCAGTACGATTGCCTTTTTTTTTACCTACTGAATTTGCCAAATTTTTTTTCCGTACAAAACCATATCAAACTGCCATGTACACACAACATAACTTGGATAAATGGTAATGGTAATGGTGATGGTAATGATACCTCCTCGGCAATGGCACGGTACACTTGCAGCGTCCTTTTTCCCTTCCCATGCAACACAGCACAATTAATCACATCACCATCTTCAACGGTGGCCCTACAATTACAGAAATTGGATTGTTATAGACACCGACTGATCCAGCAGGTGCGGAGCTCAATTGAAGCCAGTGCAAGCTTAAACTCTGGGCCCAACCCAAATTAGTTTTTTTTTTTTTTTAAAGATTTTGCACTATCGGGCTTTTCAATGCACCCAAGAGAAAAAACACTTGGGCCTATTGTTATGGTTGAGCTGAATTCTAATCCTCAAAACCACAATTACAACAACACAGACAGAAATTAAAGCAAACTTCAATACCCAACACTTGAATTGAACTATGAAATTTAGTTACAAAACAGAGAAATGGAATAAAAGAAGGTGATATAGAGATAAGGAACGAGAAAAGAGAAATCAAAGATTGGGAAATTTCACAATGATCATTCAAGGCCCCTTTTCTCCCTCACCTGGTGGTTATAACAGAAAGCCAGTGAAATAAAAGTGTGCTAGGAAAAACCAAAAAAAAAAAAGTGTGTTACTTTTACACTATAGAAACTAATTAAAAAGATGTCATCTTGAACCAATTAAATGACGTCATCTCGCCATTTGAATATCTGTTCAAACTGTTGCCCGATTATCCTCCTTCTTCTGGTTTTGATCTAATCTTCCTCTTTCCTCTCTATCTCCAATAAGGCTGGCTTCCTTGTTTCTCTTCATAACATCCCTCCCCTCAGAATAACCTTGTCCACAAGGTTCTAATGAAGGAAATTTGGTCTATTGGGTCCGGTCCAAGTTGGGTCTAGGGCTTCGCGTTGTGGAGTATTGGGCTTGAAAATGACAAAATAGGGTCCAAGAAGAAAAAATGGTGGATTGACGACGCTGAACGAACGTCCACTTATAGCTTGAGCGATAGGAGTAAAATTGGAATAGGGAGTTCGTCGCCGGCCTGTCGAGCTGTCGCCCGCTTCTCGCTCGAGCGACTGACCGCGGATTTTTCCTTCGTTTTCGGTTTTACACGATTTTTAACTTAGTTTCTATATTTTAGGTTAATTCTAGGGCATGGACATATCTCTTATAAATAGTAGACTCTTCATTCAATTTAAATGGTAAAAAAGACAGAAGTTGTATTTTCTCTTCATTGGTTGTTATTAATAAGATATTCGATTCATCTGCCAATTTCTTCTTCCTATTTGTTTTCTTTTAAATCTTGTTCTTGTTTATTAGTTAGTACAATCTACATTTCATATCGTACCATATCGCCTCCTTAAATTCTTAACAAGTGGTATCAAAGTCAAGGTTCAGCAGTTCCGCAGAGCAAGGATTTGACTGTTTGAGGGTTTTTTTTTTTTTGTTATCGATGGCTACCATGAAGTATGATATTCCGCTATTGGATATCAGTGCAAGATTTTCGTTGTGGCAAGTGAAGATGAGAGCTATATTGGCGAAGATAGATTTGGATGATGTTTTGTCGGATTTGATAGGATGCCCACAACTCGGACAATAGAGGAGAAGCAACAGAAGGATTGAAAGGCACTTCGCAGATTCATCTTCATCTATCTAACAACATTCTTCAGGAAGTCTTGAAGGAGAAGACAGCAGCTGCATTGTGATTGAAATTGGAGTAATTGTGCATGACCAAAAGCCTGACCAACAAATTACATCTGAAGCAGAGACTTTATTCGCATCGCATGGCAGAAGGTCGAATTGGAAGATTATCTTGCTGCGTTTAAGGAAATCATCGCTAATTTGGAGACGTTAGAGGTAAAATATGATGAAGAGGACTTGGCCTTAATCCTGTTGTGATAGCTGCCTGGTTCATTTTCATCATTTAAGAACACGATTCTGTACAGTCGTGATACACTCACCATTGAAAATGTGTATGAGGCCTTGTTCCCAAAGGAGAAGATGAAGCATCTGGTTGGAGCTGGTTCCAGAGATGAGTAAGCTCTTATGGTTTATAGTGATCAGCAAAGGGGCAAGTCGAGGGTAGATTTTAGTAATAGGGTATGTTTTTACTGTAAGAACAAAGGACACATCAAAAGGGATTGCGAGAAGTTACAGGGTAAGGATAATTCAACTGCAAATCATGGGAAGCAATCAGAGACTTCAGGTGAAATAGACATCGTAGAGAGCTTTGTAAGTGGGGGAGATCTTTTGACGATTTCTGACGTGGAATCCAAGCCTAACGAGGAGTAAATTTTGGATACAGCTTGTGCGTTTCATATAAGTCCCAATCGAGATTTGTTTGAATCATATGAAACGGTGACGCAAAGTATTGTTTTCATGGGAAACAACGAAGTTGGTAGATGGAACAATCAAAACACCTGGCCAGGTTCAACATGTTCCAAACTTGAAGATAAACATCATCTCGCCGAGTACCCTGAATTCTAGAGGATGCGCGTTTTCTGGAGTAGGTGGAGTCTTGAAGGTCCGAAAAGGTTTCTGTGTTGTATTAGAGGGGCGAAAAAAGTACCAATTATATACCTTACAAGGTTGGGCAGAATCAGTGAAGAGTCATCAGCACAGTTTTGGTACTATGGTGGATATACAGTTTGGTATTGTACTATTAGGAGTTGGCTCTGGGTCTATTTTGGAGAATACCACTCTGTCGAGTTTTTGGGGATATGGGTAATTCGGCTTTGCCACCACAGTCTGCGGTTTTATTGTATTCAACGATTAAGGAGAGACCCATTGGAAATATATACGGGGATGCTGATCTGGATGTGCATGCTTTTGGAGTTGTTGAAGGTGACGAGTCTAATCAGGGGTCTTCAGTTAAAGCATTTAGTGGTGATTCTACTACATGGTATGCTTCGACCCTGTTTGGTAAATTTTGAATTCGTTATGAATTTTGGGAACCTGAAGGTTGGGTTCATTTGTATCCATGTTTGGATATGGTGGGAAAGGAAAAGAATTTTCGAGTGTTGGAGAGGTTTGGTTCAAGTTGAAGAGTTCACTGTGTTTCGTTGCAATCGAACTTATTTTTTCAGGTGAAGAAATTTCGAAGCTTTGTTCGTTGCACCGGAAAGATTGTTAGGTTTTGTGACCCAAATTCGATCCTTGGGTTTGAAGATGACAAAATAGGGTCCAAGAAGGAAAAAATGACGGATTGACAACATTGGACGGACGCCCGCTTATAGCTTGAGTGATAGGAGCAAAATTGGAACATGGAGTTCGTCACCCTCCTGTCGCTCGAACAACAGGCTGTCGCCCGCTTCTCGCTTGAGCGACGGGCAGTGAATTTTTTCCTTCTTTTTCGATTTTACACGATTTTTAACCTAGTTTCCATATTTTAAGTTAATTCTAGGATTTGGACATGTCTCCTATAAATAGTAGATTCTTCATTCGGTTTATATGGTAGAAAAGACAGAAGTTGTATTTTCTCTTCATTGGTTGTTATTAATAAGATATTCGGTTTCTCTATCGATTTCATCTTCTTGTTTGTTTTCTTTTAAATCATGTTCTTGTTTATTAGTTTGTGCGATCTATACTTCATATCGCGACATACCGCCTCTTCGAATTCCTAACATGGTCAATATGGATTCTGAAGTTTCCGAGGTTGCATCATCCAATGGTACCTCTATGTTCAAATCCTTGCAATTGCCTATTTGTAACTCACCACTAATAGGATAATTTTCATGAGGAGTATCCTTGGTCCCTCCAGCTTCCCTTCTTATTTGAATTTTGCTAGGTCTAGGAGGAGGAAAATGAGTATCATGATGTAAAATCCAAGAATCTTGGTTGCTAAATAGTGAGTTTGATTTATTTGGCATATCTGCAACCCCATAGGATAGATCTACAAATGGTCTCTTCGGAGGTCAATAGATTCTAAGTCAGCAAGAATCCTTAGTTGAGACCATTGAGTGTTATCCTTCAATTCACTAGTAGGTGGAATTCTTTCAGCTAAAAGAAGAGGTTTCATCAATTCATAACATTCTGCTGGAAGAAAATTATGCATTTTGGGATCAACAACTGGCTTGCCCAACTCATTATAGCGAGTTGGTTACAATTTTTTCACCATTTGTTTTAGCTAGTCTCTTTTTAGGTGTTATGAAACTTTAGTTGATGCCTAGTCAACCTAATCTACTATATTACAATGAGTTGCTTATATTTTTATCATCATTAAGTTCATAGTCAAAAACTCCATGTTTGGCGTTGATTAAATTGTGTATGTAGTGAACAATATTTCTAACTCCGCCCCTGGGATCCAGCACTCGGGCGAGGCCCTGCGGTCATTCGTGTTGTTCCATCAACTGTACTTAAATAAATGTTTGTTGTTTCATTTGTTAGATAGCCTGATGGGAAAATGTCGAGAGTTAAAATTGTTGGAGGTGGAGATGATGCCTTTGATATTTTCTTTAGTGAAACATGTGCTGGAAACATGTCCCGAGGGATTTTTTGTAGATCTAGAGCCGACTATGATTGATGAGGTTCATACGAGAGCTTATCACCAAATATTCCACCGAAACAACTCATCAATGACAAATAGGATGCTGCCAATAACTTTGTTAGAGTTCACTACATTATTGGCAAAGAAATCGTAGGTCTATGTCTTGACGGATCCATAAGCTTGTTGATAAATGTACTCGGTTTCAAGGGCTCTTGGTGTTCCAAGCTATTGGTGGTGGTATTGGATCTGGGCTTGGGTCACTGTTGCTTGAAAGGCTTTCAATTGTCTATAGTAAAAATTCAAAGTGTTTCACTATTTATCCCTTGTCTTAAGTTTCAACTGATACGGTTAAACCTTATAATTCTGTGCTCTCGACTCATTCTCTTTTGGAGTACACTGATGTTGTTGTGTTGCTTGACAATGAGGTATTTATATATTGATCGAACAGTTTTTATATTATATAATTAAATATTATTAAACAATCTCGCTATTGTGGTTATTGACGATCAATGATCAACGATCACCTTAACTCTCTCAAATTCCTAGATTCGCCACTAGTTATAGAACCTTGTTGGACTTCAGATTGAATGCTTCTTATCAACTGCCAACGGTGTCGCCAAGTGGCAACTAAAAAATGCTTGTGCTAGAGCACAGTTTGTGAGTTGGGTTAGGCTTCCTCTTCTTCATAGTTGTCTCTTGTTGGCCCCAAGAGCCCATTTAGCTCTATGACAGTACTTAGGGCTGGGCAAAAATTAACTCAAATTGGTCAACCGACCAACCCAACCCCAAACCGATCGATTTGTGTGGGTTTTTAAGTTCAATTAGATTAGGTTTGGGTTGAAAAAAAATCAAATTTGAGGTCTATGTGGATTGGTCTCGCGTTATGAATTAAAACCAACCCAACCCAACCCAACCCAACCAGATCCAATGAATTAAAAAAATATATACCTAAGTAAAAACCTAAATAGACACAACAAAGGAGACAAGAGAAGGACATAGAACGTACAAATGTTCTTTTTTTTTTTACCATGCTTACTGGCATGAATACTATGTACAAAAGCAAAGTTAATTGACAGTAAACTAAAAATTAAGGTTAAGATGACAATGATATAAATGAATTCCAAAAAGAAAATGCTCCATAATTTCAAACGTATTTATACACTATTTTTTAAAAATAATTCCTTAGATAGATTAAAAATAATGGAGGTTCAATACTTATTTATACGGATAATTGCAGTAAAAGCTCCAAACCTTTGAAACACTAGCAGACTTTCTCAAAATCTTTGATTTGTTGCAGCTGTCGCCCTTAACATTTTCAAACGTTGTAGATGAAGCCCTTTTGGATAATTTTCGTCAAAAATACCATTAATTGACCCAAAAAATTAAAGTCTGGCCATTTTTAACCAATTAAATGAGGGTAAAATGGTAACTTTATAATATCACAATATAAAATATAATTCAAAAATTTTAAAAATTTCAAAAACGGAAAAAGGGTGGTGACGAGCTTCCCAGCGGGAGGTATGCGGCGGAGGTCAGACAAAGATATGTACTCAACGAGTACGTGGTATCGAATAATGTCGGCGAGGTTACCAGAAGAAGGGTGGTGCCCCGGAGTGAGATCGGCAGAGGAACTACAAAAGAACGCGTTGGGAATCGCTAGGATCATGACGAAGGTGTGGTGGGCCAGATCAAGCGACGCCAATGGTTGTCAAGAGATTCGTGAAGTCCGAGAGATCGAAGTACGATGTTAACAAATCGATGACATTAATGGACAATATGGGAAGGTGGTAAGAAGAAAATAGGAGTAAATAGAAAAATGGCAATGGAGATTGAGATTGCCATTTCTGCTTCTATGGAGTGCAGTGAGCTGGGATGAGTAAGGAAAGTGAATGTGTTGAGGGGTGGAATAGGGTTGGTGATGGTGATAGGATACGAGTTTGATTTTAAGATTGGTTGCACCACTAAAGCCTGCAAGACTTCCCAAACTGACCGAAAATCGATTTACTTATCAAAGACCAGTTTCTTAGGCCGTGCTTCTCCACCAATCTCTGCAAGAGTTCATCTTCTTCTACCAAAATGGTTTGTCGTGGACAATAGGTAGGGGGGACGAGTAGGGTAGGGTTGGGTTGGGTTGGGGAAAATAGGAAGGGGTGGGGGGACGAGTAGGGTAGGGTAGGGTAGGGTTGGGTTGGGTTGGGGAAAAGGGGAAGACCTTTTCCTTTTTCGATTTTTTTAATCTTTTGAATTATATTTTATATTATAATATTATAAAGTTACCATTTTACACTTACTTAATTGGTAAAAAAATGGTTAGACTTTAATTTTTGGGTCAACTGACGGTATTTTTTACGGAAACCATCCAAAAGGGCCTCACCTACAACGTTTGAAAATGTTAGGGATGCCGACTGCAACAAATCAAAGATTTGAGAAAAGTTTACTAGTGTTTCAAAAGTTTGGGACTTTTGCTGCAATTATCCCTAAAACTAATATAAATCCAAGATTACAATCGGTCCACCGTACTAACTATTGTGATCCACGCTATAAATAGAGTTTTCCAAATTCAGACGCCTTGCACATAGAAACATAATTGGAAAATACCCGTTCTTGCTGAAACACAACACAACCGTTAAACATGTGTTTGGCTACAAAGAATGGAACGGTATAAAAATATACTACTTCATCAAATAAGAAAAATTCAAAAAATAAAGAAAGTAATTTTAATGAATAACGACATTAAATGTAGTAAAATTCACATAGTACATCATGTATATAAGGTGTAATTACACTCTGTAGAATGTATTTTAATTGTGAAAAATTTTCAAATAGTAGCTTAGGGCACCTTAATTGAAATAACAAATCACGTCATGTATGCATTGCTGTATGTAACGTTTTGCATGCTATTTAGTATTTTCTAATTATAAACTTTTAACTAAATGTCTTTTTTCTCTTTAAAGGGTGATTATTCTTGTTTGTGCGCGCAAGAGGTTTATAAAATTTATTATCTTATTTCTCCAAACTCTAATATCAAATTAATAAAAATAAATTTAGGAAGTTAATAATTTATTGAAAATATAGAAAATACTTCATTTCACTCTTTCAACAATGTAAAACAAATAAAAAAATTTAGCCCTTATTTGGTTTGGATTAAAATTCAATTAAAATTTCAAGTCAAAGTCAACAATTAATTTGAACTACACATTTTATGAGACCCACAAATTTTCAACCACACATTTCATCAACTTTTATCAAAATACCAAAAATCTAATTTTAATCACTACCAAGCAGGGATTTGATTACTCTATTTTGATTAATAATAATTTATCGATGAATAAAAATAAAAACCAATCAATTAAGGTAACTTTGTATATTAGTTGTTAATTCGTAATAAAAGTCCTCCTAATTCGTTTTAAGGTTGAGGTAATTTTGCAGCTCAGAGAATTGTTAAAAATATAAGAATAATTTTATTGTGTCTATCGCAGATGATTTTTTCGAGAAGCGTTGGTAGAAGAGAAAATATTTAAATATAATTAGTAAAAAAAATAATTTTGTATAAAAAATGAAAATAATTTAATTTTTGCAATAGCAAAATTCTAAGTTTTTTAGCAAAATTATTTTTTGTTACCATACTGTACAATAAAATATGTAAAGTGTAAATTTTAAAAGCATAGCGTAATGTGTATATATACCATATATACATGGTGTATTTAAATGCTTACAATAAGTTATTTATCTTACGAAATCTGTAGATAAAACGATAAATGAGGTGTAGATTAAAAAATGTTTGTCAAAGTTAAGATTTGCAAAACTTGCATGAAATAGTATTGCTCCAGCCTAGGAATGGGCTCCGTCTGGTTCAATTCAAGTAGTTTGAGAACCAAATCGATCAAATATACCGTAAGAATTTTGAAAATAATCATTGGTTCTACATGAAAGAAGGAACTGAATCAAAATAGAATCGATCGATTATTTATACCACATCGACCTAGTTCATCCAGGGCGTCGATGCGGTGCCCCCTGTTTGAACGGGATTAACGTGACCCTATTCAAACGGCTTTTCCTTACTATTGTTGAGAGATTATTAAAAAAAAAAAAAGTGCCCACCCATGCTCCAGTCACATGTCCACGTGGCTATAGTTCCTGGTCCAAGTGAGTTTTTATTGGTCCTTTCTCCACCTAACTGGCATAATCCAATGAGAGCTTTTCCCTCTCCTTCTACACATAGCACACTATAATGGGCCCACTGAAAGATGAAAATACCGAAGATGCCCCCAATATCTAGCATAGATTATTTTAAATCGCAGGGGTGGTTATGTCTTTTAGGTCCAGCTACGTAAACTGAAGTCAGAAGACACAAATCTCATTTCCGCAACACTTCCGCTCTGTTTTTTGTTTTCATTTTGATGATAATGGCGTCAATTTCTCCACTACTGTGTCAATTACCTTGTAAAGAACTTCTCTTCACCGCTCAGAACTCAAAATTGATTGCTTCGTCTCCGATTAATTCAATCTATTTCTCGGGGGGAAATCTGGTGCAGAAGTCGAAGAGAAATTATGCACTCACGGCGGTGCTTCCGGGCAAGTGGGGTCCAGAGAAGGATCCGAAAGAATTAGGAGTGGCTATGCTAGTGGAGCCACCACCGAAGGAACCATCAGAAATTGAGAAGCTGAAGAAACAATTGGTGGATTCATTCAACGGGACAAATAGAGGATGGAGCGCCAGTAGTGAGACTAGGGCGGAAATTGTCGAGCTAATCACGCAGCTGGAGGCGAAGAATCCAACTCCGGCTCCAACGGAGGCTTTGACTTTGCTCAATGGCAAATGGATTCTTGCGTAAGATCTACCTTGATTTTTTCTTTAATATGAAGCTTTGCGTTCTTGTTTTTGTTTAAAAAATGCTTACTTTTGGCTTGCAAATGAATCAAACGTCAAATACTCAACGTATTTTTTTTTTTTTTTTAAGGTTTTTTATTTTAATTTTTTCTGCGTCACTTTTTTAAGCACCTGTTTGGTTTGGACGAAAATCCAATTAAAATCTCAACAATTAATTTTAACAGGAGTCACAACTTTGCAACCACACGAGTGAAGATAAATTAGAGGAATAATATTGAGATATGATGTATATCTCTTCTAGAAAAGATTAAAATCATTTTCTCTGTATCATAATATTATTAAGATAATAAAAATAGTGCAAGTTTTTCAAGCAACAATTTAATGTTTCTTAGACATTTCTTAGTTTTTAAATGGAGCAGTTAAGCCATCGGCCATGCCTACCTTCTACATTAGGGCCCATATGGCAGGCTACTGAAAATCTAAAAGTTGTTTTAGGACATGTTTGGATAATTTTTGGAAATAATTTGTCACACTACAAGAAATTTTAGACGAAGCTGGCTTAACGTATCTACCTCAGGAAGCTCTTCTACAAGAAGCAGAAACAAAAGTAGAAATCCTGCCAAACAAACCCTTAGTGTTCTATCAAAATTCGCCAGACGGGGAGCTGGAAATAGCTCACACAATAGTGTTTTGAACTTTGAATTAAATGTTAGTTCATATCTTAAAAATTGTTAGTTTTGTCACTTGTGTCTTTTTTGGCCTCAACTCTAAAGGCCAAAAAAGAAAACCTGATAACTTGTTGCTATGAATAATATGCACATAGTTACACTTAAATTTGTATTTTTGTGAGGCGTTGCAGTTACACATCATTTGTGGGTTTGTTTCCTTTGTTATCAAGCGACGCCAAAATGCCGTTGGTGAGCCTTGAAGAGATATCGCAGACCATTGACTCGGAAAATTTCACAGTTCAGAACACAGTACTCTTTGCTGGACCATTGGCAACCACTGCAATAACCACCAATGCCAAATTTGAAGTTCGAAGTCCGAAACGCGTGCAGGTTCTTCATGTTCCTAGATTTTTACATCTTTTAATCATTTCTTATGTCTGTAAAAAGCACATCAATATCGTTGGACATTTTCTTAATCTTCACAAGTCTATAGAGAAGTCCCATGATGATAAACTAATTAGCTGTTTTGTCGTCAAATAGTTATAATGATTTTATATGATTCAAGATTCTGTATTAACTACCTATTTTATTATTGCATAGTTTTAGACATAACCAATATTGCTTAAGCTCTTAAGTTTTCCAATACTTGCAGATTAAATTTCAAGAAGGTGTCATTGGCACTCCCCAGTTGACAGATTCCCTTGTATTTGCGGAAAATGTCGAATTTCTGGGGCAAAAGATTGATCTCAAGCCCTTCAAAGGTTTGCTCACTTCTGTCGAGGACACGGCTTCCTCTGTTGCAAAGACCATTTCTAGCCGTCCACCACTGAAATTTTCGCTCTCCAACAGCAATGCTGAGTCATGGCTTCTAACAACATACCTTGACGACAAGCTTCGCATTTCAAAAGGGGATGGAGGTAGTGTATTTGTGCTCATCAAGGAAAGCAGCCCTCTTTTGACACCTTAGACGGATAAATTGCTGACTTTCTACCAATATTGTTTGCATTATGTTCTGAAGGGCATGTACATTACTTGTACCAATGCAGGGTGTATTCACATTTTCAAGAATTCATATTGAATTGAAAATCAAGATGTTGTATCTGAATCTTTCTTGCTTTCCAGGCTGTACCTATTTTTCCAGATAAATTAACTGGTAGATCTTGTTTATGTCTGAATATCTAGATCTAACCATACAGGTGAATTCATTGTTCTTGCTTTTACCAGTTCAGCAGAATAGTGTTTTGTGCAGGTTTATGAAAAAGGGATATCTACCTGGTAATTATTCCATATCAATTATACTTACAATACAGAAATAAATTAGTACAAACTTCATGGAATACCTCAAGTATGATGCCCCGATTTTCCTCTGAATTCATCGTCAAATAATAATCTAAGAGGCTGCGAAGATCCTTAGACTCACGAATATGGTTAACCATTATCATCTGCTCCATGGACTCTCTAAAATCCTCTCTGGGATCATAAGAGGATTTCTCCATTGCCACCATAACAACGAACTTAGTTTCTCTACATCTTATCCTTCTTCTCTCTTCATTTCTTGCTTCTCGCCTTTCTCTGATCATTTGATCTAACCTTTCTTGAACCATGGCATGTGCAATGCTGGAGATAGTTGGAAATCTAACAGAACTCGAGCTTTCGGCTTCTTCAGAGGAAGAAGATACACTAAGTCTGCAACTACAGCACAATGCCATGCATCCTCTAAGTTGAAACTCGTGTTTCTTTGCTTCTCTGAATCTTTGCATTGTTAAGGGTTCACAGTGAGTGTTGAAGTAGATTGTGAGCACAAAAAATCATTTATGCAATTAAACAGTAGGTCACACTGATCATAATTATGTCTAGGGATTAAATTATAAATTATGTTCCAAAAGTTGCAGTCCGATTGGATGAGGAATGGAACTGAAATGTGGAACATTCAGTTTATTTTTTAAGCTAATTAAGAATGATCATGATGCTACATAGATCCACTTTAATTTTCTTTGTAGGATTGTATTTGGTGGCATGCTTTCCAATTGTGGTTCAAGCGGAAAGAACGTGTTCAACTAACCTAAAGTAAGTGAAATTAATATATATTTGAAATAGATGAAAAGAATCGGGACATTTAGTATTTGTCGTGCTAGGTTGAACCAGGTATTTGTCGTGCTTGGTTGAACCCGAGTTGGTAAGGAAGATTGATAATGAACGACTGTGCTCTCACCTTTTGCTCGACCATGGTGGAAATAGCATATTTGATCTAGTATAAAACCAACAATTTTTAGTTTGTTGTTTTTTTGCTGAAGTAGGAACTCGCAGTCGCTTCCCGTAAGTGCGTACTGGGTAAACCTCGTTCCATGTGCAGTAACTCGCAAACCACACAAATAGAGATAAATACAAACCAACTTTTGTCTTATAATACAGACCAAATTTTGTTTTCACCTAGAACGTAACATAATAGGTCTTTTGCTTTTTCGATTTAGGAGTGTAATAATGGACAGATCGATTCGAAATGCACTGGCCATGTAAAAAATCCGCACGTTCCAGTCCTATTAAAGTACCAGCCCGTGACGGTTCGCGGGCCGGACCAAGACTGGCCTGTAAAAATGTGTCTAAGCTCAGGATTGGCCCCCGCGACTTGGACTGTTCCGTTAAAATTATTCTTTATTTAAAAGTTGTCAGCCTTTAAAGAGATTAATGTCCTTTAGCCTTTTAAAATTCAAATTCATTTTTTTATTGTCGTATTAAAAGGACATGATCATTTAGCCCCGGTTTTGGCTTTCATTAAATTACATTTTTTTTTTCTTTCTTTCCTGATCAATCGTATGTTCTCCAATAAAATAATATTACACGTAAACTTTAAAAAAAATTCTTCTTTTTTAACCACACATTCTCCAAAAATTATTATTCATCTCATTATAATTTAGAATAATGGAGCTCAAACAGGGGCTTAAACTAAATAGTTTCAAATTTTTCAATTTCGTGTCCGTGGATCGACTCATTTGTATTATTGGTTGGTTCATGGGCCACTTTTATTAGACGATCCTAGACGGGATCATGTTAGGGCCCCAGTTTGACACCACAATTTTGACTTGATACTGCTAAAAATAAATAAATAAATAAAGAAGTTTGTTTTACAGGAAAAAACAAGGTTAAACATGCTAGTTACGCGAATCGACCATTCATTTTCATTTGGCGATCCTGAACGGACCATGTTAGGCCTGACACCACTCATGGCCCGTTCTTGACACTACTGTTGAAGGAAAAAATAAATAATTAAAGTATTGGCCAATAATGCTAGTTTTCCTTTTTTGCTTAAAAAAAATGGTTCTTTGATGCCAAGATATTCTAATAGATACAGCAACCTATAAGTACAAAGTACACATGCTAATAATCCCATTAAGCTTTGTGTTGTTTGATGGCTACATCCACCCAGTCCTATTAAACTTAGACATTAAAATATTCTAGAGATCTTGGTAGAGATTCGTTATGACTCTTATGTACATAATAATTAACACAAGGTCCACATGTGTGATGTTATGAACCACATAATCAATTTTCATTGATATACTTTAGCAAGAAGGAATGTATTATATTTTTCCAAAATTAAATCTGATTAATTTGTCATGTGATGGATTAGTGCATAACCTAATTAAACTTTGTTTTGTTTTATGTAGCTAAAAATCGATCTTTTTCATGGAGTTTGATAAAAATCGATGAAATATGGTTGAAAATTTTATAAAAATTGCATCGCATGTAATGTGTGGATGGCAAAAAACTTGTTCAACATGTCTAACTAGGAAAACAGGGCGGATGACGTTGCCTCAAAGCGTTACGGGAACTTAGTCCCCGCCCTATTTAAATTTAAATTTTTTATCAAACAAAAATAAAAGATTTATCATCACTTTTAAAGAGAACATAAGTTGTTCTTCACAATTGGAAAAAAAATATTCACTAGCTAAAGACGTAATCAAAAAGTAAAATAAAAAAAAAAAAAATGGGGCGATAGTCCCGCCTCGCCCAGCCTTATTTTAATCGGATATGGGGGCGGGACAAGGTGATAAAAATACCCAATGGAACGTAGGTGAAACTGGTCGACTCGTCATGTTACCATTCCTAATATAATGTATGATTAAAATTATTTTTTAACTTTGACTTAGATTTTTATCAACGTTTTAAATTATATAAAATAGGAGCTTAGATTAAGAAGTGCATTTGATAGCATGAATGAATTATTTATTGTTAGACAATAATTAATTAGATGGCTCATGTGGTTGAAATGATCACAAAATAAAGCTAAATGTAATCAAGGACATAATATTCTTGGTGAAAGGGAGGATTTTAGGACCTCCAAGCACCAAACTTTATAGGCCTTTTTTTCTTGAAGTTCAAAACTTTTAAGGCCAATGTTTTCACCTTTTTTTTCTAACACTAAGTCGAAGCGAAGAGAAGGGAAGAGAAGAAAATCCTCAACTCTTAACTTGTTGGTTTAAAAGTTTCTTTAGTCACCGAATGTTTAATGTATTTTTATATTAAAAAGAAGCATTATTCTCCAATTTATTGTGTTTTTCGTCCTATGACAACCCTATCATCTTCTCTTCGCACCAGCGGATTTAATGTGGGGCAGCGAAGTTAATTATTGAGAATTGAGGTAAATTCCTTAAACTTGTTTAGAGCAAAACAACAAGATGAAAAATATAATAAAGATGTAGAAATTATTTCTGTCAAAACTTTCCACTATATAAAAAATTGTAATAGTTATATGAATTTTGCCCACAAAACCCCCAAATATCGTATAAAAAATAATATCATAAGCTTTACAACTCCCATCAAATTTTTAGAACAATCTACAAAGAAAACAAGAAAAAAAAAATCAAAATACAGAGTTAAAAATCACAAACAGAATGCAAAAAAAAAAAAAAAGGAATGATTTGATCACTTTTAGTTTTCATTTTTTCTGGTCTTCAACTTTATTTTTGTCTCATCGAAAAGACAGTTGATGTTGTTAAGATAATTATTTTTTAGTATTAGCTTAAAATAAATATATTTCAAACTATTAATTTATTTCTTAAATATTTAAAAAAATAAATCCATAACTACAATAGTTTAATAATACAATTTCAAATTTACAAAAATGTTAAAAAAAAAAAAAGAACTTTAAAAAATCAAGTAATATATGATTGTGACTTGTTCTAGTAAATGATCATGACCTACATATTGTGGGAATTTGATTTAGTATGATGTTTTATTGTGATTTAGCCCTTATTTGTTAGAAATTAAAATTAAAATTTTAATCTAAATCAAAGTGAACAACTCATTTCAACCACACATTTTATGGGATTCATAATTTTTCAACCACATGGTTCATTAACTTTATCATACTCTACTAAAAATCTGACTTTAATTACCACCAAACATGGGGCTATCTAAATGCGACATATTAGTTATATTCATGTGCTTGATTTTTTGAAAAAATAAATAATACCTGATTAATGAAATTGAAACGTTAAAAAAATGGTTCTTGTAATTTTCTCTTTT
Organism: Fraxinus cuspidata; assembly: GCA_903798385.1. NCBI lineage: Eukaryota > Viridiplantae > Streptophyta > Magnoliopsida > Lamiales > Oleaceae > Fraxinus > Fraxinus cuspidata. The sequence goes on from CAIGRP010037240.1 coordinate 16,049, forward strand.
ATAAACCTTATTATAGCAAGGCCAAAGAATAGTGTCTTAGTCGCATCTGGGCCGAGCTATATTATCCATCATGTCAGCCCGGGGAAATGGTGGAACCAGGCTTTTCTTAACTGAACCCAACATCTTTTTCTTATTTAATTTGCACTGAATTTGACTTGATTTACCATTTTACTAATAAGTAATATTTTGAGAATCCATCGGACTGAAAAATCTAAAGGTTCAAAAATTAAAGGATTGAATCGAGATCAAACCTCGATAAAAAAATTAAAAAGTCAAAAGAAGAGGTTAATTACCCGTTCTTGACTTGCTTTATTGGATTATAACTTTTTGAGTCTTTATATATAAGAGTAATGTTATTCATAGTCAAAGATTACAGTAATCATCCTATGTAACGCAACTTGTTATTTGAGACATAACTTCATGTAATTTTGCTACCTCAAATAATAAGTTAATGTAACAAATAAAAGTTGTCACTTATGATGACTATTGTAGTTGCTGACAGTGAATAACATTACTCTATATATAATCGGACAAACAAATTTTTGAATTGATTATTAACTTTTCCAGTCGAACCGACCTCTCTGATTGATCAAATTTTAAAATCATTGCTAAATAACAGGATTAAAATAAACCCATAAACATGCGTTAGGCTGCAAGACTAGTTACTTTTTAGGCATTGGACGACACATTTTTGGTAGCACAACTTTCTCTTATTTCAATCCAAAAGAGCAGCTACCCTTTCATAATCTTTAAAGCCTCTACTTTCTCTAAAAAGATTTTCTATAGTGACTTCACATTAGAATTTCCGATATTCACGTGCTGCTGTCTTTGTTTTGCTTCTCTTTTTCTTTAGAGAAATCATATCATTTATCTCGAATTTAGCGGTTAAATGATCTTGCAGAGGTTTTTGCAAAAAAGTACTCGATGCAAAGATGATAATTTTTCTTAAAAAAATAGTCTATTCGAAATCGAGTTATGGCATCTGTCCTCTCCTTCTATACATCTTGGCTTGTGATTTTTCAAATTGTCCTTCACAATTAAATGACTCGAGAGAAAATATTCCTCTTTTCATTAGACTACTTAGGGTAACATATTCAGTGATAACACCGTAAAACTCTTACTTGAAAATAAATATAATTGGTTTTTTTAAAATTATATACAAAATTTTCCATTGAGTTAAGACTTTTTGATGAGAAACTAATTATGAATTAAGGTATTCGAGTGGCAACCTTTTTGCCATATTATGTTTATGTTCAACAATAATTGAGGTAGGTACCATTGCATGTGAGTTGAAGGAGTGGGGATATTAGGCACATAAATGTAGACAACCATAAAAAAAAACTATCTACATATTTGAAGTACGTTCGATTGAGCTGAAAAGTTACTTTTGTAAAAAAGTAAATTTTCGCGTAAATATTTATGTAGTTGTATTTATAATTTGAAATTGATCTAATGCCCATTGGGGTCAGGAGATCATGCTTGCTTTAAAATTTCCATCGTATAAGATATTTCGTGACATTTGAACTCTTAAGAAGAGGATTCAATGAACCCTAAAATCATCCATGTATTGCAATGAGTCTTGTTTGAAACGAAATGTGCAATATTTATTCCTTGTAGCAAATAACGAACTTTTGAGCTATTGAAATTCTTTTGGAATAATCATTTTGTCACATATAGTCTGACCTATCTAAATTAATACGATTTATTTAACAATAGATTTTTTAATTTGCAGAACATCTAAAGTACTCAAAATTAATTATTTCATGTATATTTGCTGGTGCCCAAAAACTTGCAACTCTCATTGATCATCATGAAGAGGAAATCGAAGATCTAACGAAGGAATGATGTATACTCATGAATTCTTGGCGCATTTCGATAATTATTGCATACTATTCCAGTTTATTTTCCATGTACACTGTCACAAGGGCCTTCAATGCCCACAAATATGCATCGAATTCTCATAGCTTGTCCCCTAAAAGGAAAATCATAAGGGGACAGTTACCAAATTGATTTGCTGCATCATATCATTTTATGATACTTAAAAGTTTTATAGTATTTCTATGCCCAAGAGATTCCAAGCTTTCCATTTCATGATAAAGATTTGTCGAAAAAAAATTCGTATATCCTAGATTTTGTTGGCGAACACTTACAAGGACGATTAATACGACAATTTGATATTTGTAATTCAGTGCTCGACATTTGATTGAATGTTCGTGACACTGTACGATGTGTACGATACACATTGGAGAGATGGAAATATGTTTCAATACTTTTAACATAGAGTTTATTGTGATAACAAAAATTTAACGATATGATATATAAAATGATAAAAGTATTATTTAATTATCATAAAAGTTAATATAGATAAGGCTGCATTAGCAATGTCTTGATGCAGTTGGAAGTATTTTTATTGATCATTCTAGTCTCAAACTGCCCCCCCAACATGTCTCGTGTAATCATGGAGAATTGGACTATTAAGGAAATTAACTTAGCTTTTTATATTTCTTTTTGGTAATAATATCGATATACAATAAACTTTTAATTATTGATTATGTGAGCTTTTAATTATCCCAAAAATAATTTTGTCTTTCCACTAAAAGTTTAAAAATCTATAGTTAAATATGAGTGCATTGTTAAAGATTTTGATTCTGAGTGCAAGTCTCGTTCCTCTCTTAAAGAGGAAAGGAGAAGAGGGAAACTAATGTAAGGCTTTACATGATGTTGATGACCAAAAGTGACGTAGCACTTTCAGATCAACTTAAAGAGATTTTTACTAAAATAGTCCTATCATATTTGCTAGAATTTGGATATAACAAGGGTGTGATATGTTGGAATTACAATAAGAGTAATGTTGCAGGATTTTTGATAGCTCTACCCTTTTTGTTGGGCTTTATCCCCTCGTATAAGGCTACAAATTGGAACTTGTATTTCTAGACTTATCAAGCTATAATGTCTGACCTAAACCTTTGTGCCTCCATTCTCTTTGGAGAGATTGATTGGTTCGAGCATTCGGTGGGGACGAATCGTCGTGGTTTCTACTTCATTGTCCTACACCTTAGATATCATTTCTTTATTGTGATTGGTCGTTGCGAATGGTGTTCCCTCCCAATCTGGAACATCTTTACAATCGTGTTATGATTATATTTTCAAGTTACGTCTCCTATAGGCCGTTTGGGTGGATGGAGCCTTGGGTCGACCTTCGATACTGTCGTGTTTGATTTTAAAAAAAAAAAAGAGCTCCTTCAGCCAATTTCAAGTTGACCTCTAATATGCCATGTTTTCCAAGGGAAAAGAGATTTTTATAAAAGAAATAAAAATTATAGAGTTGTTGTAATGAAAAGATTATTATTTTTTAAGGTAAATAATGTCACGAGGGGTTACTATCAGTAACGGGATTGTTTCAGGTGGGGGTCCAAATGCATTAATAGAATAACGCCATATTTGCTTACACTTATTTTGCCTACAAAACAAATTTCATTAGCCAAATATGATTCTGTGATCTGTGTGTTTGGATTACTATTGCATTGGATGAACAAAACACCGCCACTTATCTCCTCGAATGGGCCCTGTTAAAGCTCTCCGTTTGGACATTCTTATTTATCGAATAGTATGTTATACGATTAATTATGTATGGTTGGAGTTGAACTGAGTCATGTATGTTCGGATTAATTTGAGATTCGAGTTAGATGGTGAATAAGTTGGGAGAAAGAGGGCTCAAGTTGTTGAACTTGATTTCTATATTGATGACGTAGCAACAGATTTCTGCTCCACTCATATCCACGGGGTCTCTTTCAACACACTTGTACAAACCATTAAAACACGTGGTCTTCTTCAAATGTGGGGGAGGCAATCGAGTGCATTCCAATGATCAAGTCAGTCAACTTATGTAAATATATTTGGATGTGGGACGTGCGACAGACGTGAACCACGATAGTGTTCAAGCACCGATAATGTATGAGAGAACAAATGTGAAACAGTATTACTTGAGTGTGTAAAATTGCTTATAAAATCTTGTAAAGAATACAATGAAATTATTGAAAATTGTTTGATTGGTCATGTATTTTTATTATCCCAATAGCAAGTCGGTCCCTACATTTTAAAGAATATCAAGTTGATCCATAACATTTTATTATAATTATACATCAATCCTAATAGCAATAACTTTTCAAATATCTGATAAACCATCAGATACTCTCAGATATCGAACTTTATGAAGTCAAGTTAGAAAAAAAAAACATAAAGTAATAAGAAAGGTTACACAGTAATTATTGTCATTGTTCTTATGCAGATGATTCTAAATTTATTTTGAATTATACTTTTTAATGTTCATATTAGAGTTATTAATGACAAAAATCACGAAGCAATATTTAGCAAGTTCCATAAATTGAGATCTTCTGAATATGTAAAAATAAAATGTCGATCAATCAAATCGTCACTAAATTGTGTGATACTGTAGATGATGTACTAATTCATATTCGAGGGAAAAATAAAAATTTATTATTATTTCCTTCATTACAAAATAAACTTTAACAAATATAAATATTATATATTGGTTTTTTTTTAGAATTAACTAATGGTATTCCACTTAGAGCAATAAATTTGCATAAAAATTAAAGATACACAAGATTTATAAAAATTTATTTCAATGTGAGACTACATCGTCATTCCTAACTGTAACAATTTACTATGATAAAAAAGTTTGTATGATAAAAATCGCACACACTAACTTTTCTAACATTTTTTTTTTAATTTTGTGACGTTAATATAGAACCTTAATGGTGTCTCCCTATTTATAAGATAAATTAAGACAAAATCAGAAATTATAAGGGCAAAATTCTAAACCAAATTTTACAAAAACACAAATTCTTAAACTATCATTAATGAAATTTTAATCAGGAAGCCCTGCACCTGCACCCCTCGGGATGGGGGGCTTTCTGCCCCCCTTCCAATCCAACTCGCATAGCAACCTTATCAAGGTGATTGATCTGCAAAATGACTTTGCACAACGTCAATAATTAGATCTCCACAATTTAACAATTTTCATTTTTCCTAAACATAAAGTTGTAAGGATTTATTAAGCAATAATTCCAATGGATTAATGTCAACGGTTGTGTGATGCAGTGAATCATAGCTGAGACAGAAAGGAGGCAAGAATGTGAGCGCCACTATCATTATACCAACCTCTCCACATGTGACTTGACATCACTCGACCATATTACTGTGTTTTTATCTGCCATCAATCTTACAATTTTCTTCAAATTATCATTGATAATGGAGGGTTGTGACTATTCCTTCCTGGATGTGGAACCAAATGGACATCATTTGGTTATGGACTGCTCCTTTTTGTTATGAAATGTATGCTTGGATTCATTTCTCTTTGTCAATCAATTCATTTCTTTTTGTCAATTGGACAATTTGCTTATTTTGTTTTTCAAAAAGATTATCAATACAAAGAAGATTTAACATTTTTTTTTTTTTTTACGAATTAGTTTCAAATCTAAGCATGATGTGATGTTTAAATTTCAACCATTCTTTTTATTATTATTATTATTATTATTATTATTATTATTATTATTATTATTATTATATCTGCAATGATTATTAAGATTTTTTTAAAAGATATCCATTGGATACTCATATGACATAAAAGATAATTAGAATTGGAAAGTGAAAAGGATAAGCTGTGATCACAATCATAATCACCATATCCACCTTCTCAATTACCATTTCGATATTTACTTTCAATTCTCAAGTGATAGTTGCCAGACAGGTAGGAGTTCATATCTGGTTCATTTTCCCATTGAGGAAATTGATGAAAATGAAAGGTTTGTGACACCGTAGGAGGGTACGTATGTGGGTGTGTTGGGGGGGGGGGGGGGTTGATAGGTTGGGACAAGTTTGATCGGCTGTGTGTAAATAGATTTCATCATAAGTTACGAGCGAGGGGAGGAATTACATTCTGATTTTTGTGTTTTCATTGAAATTTGTTTTTGTTATTTATAATTTATTAAGTTTAGGTAGGATGATCATTTTACTCAATATATTGATCATATAACTGTTAAAATGATAATTTCGTCACAAAAGGAAATGATTGCAAACATTTTATAGGTTAGGAACTCATGGTGCAAGAAATCAAAAGTTGAGGATTTCAATTATTACAATCTTCAAAGGTTCGGGACCCCAAGTGAAATTTATTTATTTTGCTCAAATCAATTAAAGGTAAAATGATCGTTTTACTCAAAATTTGGCCTTTAACGATCAAATTGATGATTTTACAAAAGGGCCTCAAATGCAAACTTCGTAGTTTTTGAGACTCTGGGTGCTAAAAATCACAGGTTCTAGACCCAAGATCGTGAGTTTCAAATGTTCAGTATCACAAGTGCAATTTTCCTAATAAAGATTGCCATTTCTATTTGTACGAGTGGCAACGCAATTGGGATATTGGGGAACCTAGAGGTGAAGATAAAGGGAAGGGATTTAGGCATGGTGAGGTGGTCACGACGCTGCTGAAAATAAGAAAGGAGATAGGATGAGAAAAAGATGAACTATTTTTTTTTCTTTATTTTCTCATTTATTATTATCAGTTGTAATTGTTTTAGTTATTTATTTCACTTATGAGATAGAATTTTACGCGTCCATCACATGATTATGTAACGTATATAATGGAAGAAAATATCTTAGTGCTGAAAAAATAAAACACGAATGCTCAAATGTCAAAGCCAACATCTAAGTGCAACAAAAATAAAACATAAATAAACAATAAAAATGCATTCTAAGAGGATTTGAATTCATTGTCATTTTTTTAGTACAACTCACTTGGTCAAAATTTATTAAATAAAAAAATAAAATCCACTCGAAATAAACAACATTTTTTTAAATAAATATAGAACACAAATCGAGAGAAGTGATTTAAATCCTTGTTCCTCCTCTTCTTGAGTCGAAAAGACCATAATGCCCCTCTACTAAAATGTCACTTTCTATCTCTTTAATACTCATTCCCCACTTCCTTTATTGCATGTAGTGTCTTCTTCCCAAAGAGTAATTTTTTCCATTAAAATAAGACCACTCAACTGAAAACTAGGAAAAAACTTCCCTCAACTCTCATTTTCAACAACAATGGAGGAACCAGAACGCCTCCCTCAAATGCTCTCACCATGCAGCAGTGGAAGAAGATTAAGTAGTGATTCAAATTCACCTGAATTCGAGTTCTGGATGATCCGGAACCCGTCTTTCCCTCAGCCTAATCTACACTCCGCCGATGAGCTTTTCTCCGATGGTGTACTCCTTCCGCTGCAGCTCCTCCAGACACAGTTATTAGACGAACAATCTGACCCTCAGCCTCCACCGCCACCGCAACAGGCTGAACCATCGGGCTTGGATCAAGTACAGGAGAGTACTGCTGAATTAGCTCGTTTGTCATTAACTACCTCATTTACTTCCTCTAAGCGGTGGAAGGATATATTCAAGAAAAGTGATAAGAAAAACTCAGTTACGGTTAGTAATGGTAATTCAGATTGTAGTACTGGTAAAGAGAAGGATAGTTGTAAAGAGAAGAAGAGAGAGAAGAAGTGTGTTGGTGTTGGTGGAAGTAATGGGGTGAGTGCGGCGGAGTTGAACATAAATATATGGCCTTTCTTAAGGAGTAGATCTGCCGGGAACGGCGGAAGTAGGCCGCGGACGGGGGCTGGATCCGCAGCGGCGACACGAAAGGTAAGTAGTGCACCATGCTCGAGGAGTAACTCTGCTGGTGAGTCCAAGTCTAGGAAGTGGCCGAGCAGTCCTAGCCGAGGTGGGGTCCACTTAGGAAGGAGCAGCCCTGTCTGGCAGGTACGCCGTTGCGGCGGTGGAGCTTCGTCTGGACGGAGTTCTGAGGCGGTAGTGAAGAGTTTTGCTGAAAAGGGGGTCATAAAAGAACGGAATGAAAGTCATCGGAAAATCTCCACGGCCAGCGAAGTCAGTAAGGCCAAAGGAAGGGTATTGAATCTGAACGTTCCCATGTGTATAGGTTACCGGCATAATTTGGGATGTAGAAGTGATGAAAATAGCTCAATTGGTGCATTTGCCTCCGCCGCCGCATCTGGTGGTGGTGAATCCGGCGGAAGTGTTTCCGGTGAAGGGGTAAGTGGCAGACATTTATTTAATATCCGAAGCCTCTTTACCAAGAAAGTCTATTAATTATTTTCAAAACCAGTATTATTAATTATAATTTTCCCATGTCGTGTATTTATGTTAATTATTAATCAAACTGAACGACCATTATTTTATAATTTCTTGCCAATTATCCACATCTTATAGTTTATTTGTAACTTGTTATCGAAGTGCAATTTATTGACAAAAAGTTGCATTATGTTGATTTAATAATGTATGTAGTTACGCGTGACAAATTTTGTACCGCCTTTAGTCACGTGCCATGCCTATTATTTCCTTTTATTTATTAAGCATTATTCATTATACCCAGTTTGAAAAATAAAAGATGGGTTAAAAAGTCGCCAGTTGTCAGAAGATATTCTTGTGCTTATAAATTCTTTTTTTATTATTATTATTTTATTTTATTTTGCTTATAAGCTTTTTCCATTTGAGTTCACAAAATTTTGTATTAGTATATTGGTATGTAGATTAAAAATTAATAAATATATTAAGTCAAAATCAATCATTAATTTTATTAAATTTGCAATTCGTAATTATATATTTCATTAGCCTTTTCAAAATTTACTAAAATTTTGATTTTGTACATGGAAGTGGCCCGAAAATAAGGCAATCCTCATTTTTGTAGCTCCTTCATGGAATTACAATTTTGCAACACTTGAAATTTTTTAGTGGTTAAATTTTTAACCTGAACCTCCTCTTTGCTCACCTTTAAGATAGGGGACAAAAATTGTAAAAAAGGAATGTAAAACTTAAAGTTTGTTCGGCACGGAATTTTCAAAGAAGACATTTTTTTTTTTTAAGAATGTGTCGTTAAAAACTGTGAAAAAAGTTACAGAACCTATGGAATGTTTAGCTGAAGATGATTTTGAGGAAACATAATTAAAATTTGACAAACAAGCTTATAAGTAACAATTTCAAAAAAAAAAAATTGTTTAATTTGAAACCATATTCAAGCTTTGACAAGTGAAAATAAATAAATAAAAATGTTATTTGTTTGAAAAATAAATAAATAAAAATGA
>CAIGRP010037241.1:0-18208 GCA_903798385.1 Fraxinus cuspidata
TTCTGAGTTCTGACTGTGGTTGTGTGAAGAAGTGTGTGAAATGGAAATTGGAAATGTCTATGGGCAATTCGGCATTGGGTTGGGTTCCTATGGAATTCATTTCATAATGGGCCATTTTTTTAAAAATAAAGGTCCAACAAAAAAAGGCCCAAGTAAAAATAAAAAAGGGAAAGTTAGGCCCACTGCCCTAAAAAAATACATTTTTGATTAATACCATTCAAACTAAATAAAATTATAATTACTGTATTATTTACGTGCCAAACCTCAAAATATAGAAAGCCCAAATCAGAAGGAGGAAAGCCTGTGAATAGGGATGGCAAAACGCCCCGCCCCGCCCCGCCCCGCCCCGTCCCGTCCCGAACGGATTGGCGGGGCGGGGCGTGGAGCCCCACCTCGGGTCGCGGGGTGGCTCTCGCCCCGCCCCGAACCTGCCCCGTGAAAAATAATAATAATAAAAATTAATTAATTAACTGAAAATTTAAAAAAAAAAAAATACAAACGGGGCGGGAAACAAGGCAAACCCGCGCCCCGAACCCGCCCAGCCGTGGGGATGTGACGGGGCGGGGGTGCCCCTCCCCAAACCCGCCCCGTTGCCAACTCTACCTGTGAATTAGAAAACTCCGAGACACCTTCTTTCCCAATTTCGAATTCGACTCCAATGTTCTTGCAAGGAAAAAAAAACCCCACCCACCACGTGAAGGAGCTGCTTGAACCAACAAAAATGAAGACTCCGAGGCTGAGCCTTAGGCGGGGGTTTGGGCCGAGCACTTGAAGCTTGCTAGTGGGTAATATGAGATCAAGGCCAAACGTAAAAAGCGAGTTTGAAAGGTCCATCATTTCTCCTCTCTATCATTTCTTATAAAATCGAAATATCCGTACTCTTTGACCTCTAGTGGAGGCAAAATATAAGTGTTCTGGTTATTTTTTGTAGATAGATTAAGATGAAAATGAAGTGCAATGTGGGTATATTTTTCATTGTTTTGAACTTGATTATGGATTTTAGAGAGAACCGCAAAGGTTTGTTTTTAGGGTCAGTTTTCAATTTTCTATTGTATATATGTTGATGTGTATTCTATGGAGTTTTTATCCTTTTTTTTTTTGTTGATTTAATCGATGTATGAAGTGAATTTCAGACAATTAGAGTGTGAAGGCCATAAGGAGAAAGAATATTGGTACTGGACGCATGAGGCACCTACACCACGTTCCCCATAGATTCAAGACCAACGTAAGAGAATGTATAATCTTGTTAATTTAAGTTTTTGATTTTTATAGTTCATTGTTGTTTTCTTTTGGAATTAATTTGAAAATTTGATGGTTGGTTTAGGCACTCACTCAAGCTGCACTCGTCGAATTTGATTAGTGGGGACATTTGAATTTTCATCTACACCTTTGGTGGTATATATAGATTGGTTGAGCTATTTTTCTTTGAGGTTGGATTCATCAACGCCATTGCCACACCTAGTGGCGGACCCATTAAGGGCCCAGTGGGGGCATTAACTTTTTACATTTACAAACAGTCCTTGTAGTTTTTTTTGTCCATAATTTTAAATTTTAACCCATAATTTTTACATAATTCTGTCTCGCCCCCACTGAATCACGTTCTTGGGTCTGCCCCTGGCCACACCATTCTTGTAAGATTTATTTCTGATTTACTATTCAATATTTATATTCTATCTCTCCAATGTGAATTCCAAGTTTATTCATCACCTAAGGGATAAAATTTGAACACTGATTTTGTGTGTTACTTTGCTTTCACTTTTATTTGATAAGAAAATAATATCAATACATGATGATAACTAAGTTCTTTATATTTGAAAGTACGGAGTGTATTAGCTTGCCTTTATGCTGGTTGCTCCACCGAGAACCACTAATATGGGTTGTTGTGCCAATGACTATCAACGCATGATTACATTATTAATCTCCGTCATCATGATTTTGTGATGCATTTTGTTGAGCAATAGAGTATACAACAACTACTAAAATATTGAGGATCACTTAGGATGTGCATGCTTGTGTTTTTAGTTCAATTGTACTATTTCTCGATTGGGTACTTGTATCAATTCTATGTGTTGTGCTTCTTTATTTTGAATTTTTATTATTTGTTACTTTTTAAAAGTTCATGTCACTTGTTCGTGTGACAAACATATGTTTTGATTGGTGTTTTGTCATTTTTTAGTATTTGTCACTTTTTCAAATTTCTGTCGCTTTTTTCCAAGAGATGGAGATGAGAGCTAGAGCACTCGAAAATAGCTAATTTTAATTCAGTTTTCTTTTCAGTCCAGGTTAATATTCTCGCTTATGCTACAGATATTCCAATCTCCCAAGAATGGATTACTAAGATTGAAAGTTTGATGCAAAAGTACAATATTCTAGATCCTCATGGGCAGTCAGTAGGCAATTATAGTGATTAGAAAGGAAAGTCGCCTATGCAGGGTGAAGATGATGGTTAATTAGGCTTGCCGGCCGTTTTTAAAGACAGAATTCACCTATCTAATGGTATCTACTCCATTGATTCAGTAAAGGGCAATGCACCAAGTGTTGATGAAAATATGTCTCTTGACAGTGAATCTGATTATGAGGAATCAATAATTTGCTACGGAACTATTGAAAAATCTGAAGACATTGCTGAGTATTTTCTTGTCGAAGATATAGTAAGCTCTTATTCTAATGAAGATAAGTAGGGAAATAATTCTTGTAGTGCCCAATGGGACGTTTTCCATCGGTAATAGGTTGTTCATCCAGTATTTTATTTGAGAATTATCGCTCCCTTTATGCTTTCTTGCACTTGAGTTTTGTGGATACATTTTTTGTTTTTGTATTCGGATTAATTAGAATATTTTAGTAAAAAAATGCTTTAATTAGTGTTTTGTCACTTTTTTTTTTTAAATGTTTGTCAATTTTTTTAATGTCACTTTTTTAATCTTTGTTACCTTTTTTTGAATTTGTCACTTTTTTTTTTAATGGGTTACTTTTTTTCATGTCACTTTCTTGAAATTATGTCACTTTTTTGAGTGACAAACATCATTTTTTAATAAAAGTTGTATATCACATTTTAATAAAAAGTAACATGTCACAATGTCACTCTTTTCATAAAAATAGTGACACTTAATTTTACACAGTATTTTTTACTTCAAAAATACTTTTCTTATGATTTTTCAAAATATCCCTAATTTTAAAGGTATTTTTGTAAGTTGCCCAATAAAAAGAGACTCAACTATTCATCTTCCACCAATCTTTCTTCCTCAGTTCTCCACAGTGGCGGGTCTAAAAACTTCAACTATGCGTGAATGCTACACCTGTAAATTCCAACGGAGCCACACGGGCAGTCATGCTATCTCGTCGGGTGCTGACTTCGCCACTGCATGCACTGGACAAGATAATAGTTCGTTATTTGTTTTTATGTTTGATTTGTTGGAAATATTAATTATTTCTACGCATTCTTCTGTTCAAATAATCATGTTGTTTACTCGATTTCTATAATTAACTTCTTTTTATTTTTTTTAATTCATGAAAAAAAAAACCAAAAAAGGGGGGAAGGGGTTTGTACTAATGTTAAAAATTCTAAACTAATGCAATCCACAATCCCGTTGAAGATGATATCCTCTTCTTCCCACATTTTGTTTGCCACACTGTGATACACGCATATTGTTGTATTGGAGACGCTCTAATTCTCCCTTCAATCAAATTTCATTCTTGGTCCCTCAACTTTTACTAAATTATAAAATGAGCTCTAGTCAAATGAGTTAAAACTTAAAAATAAGAATAGAGGGGGTAATATCATTGAGAGTCTGATTGAACAAGCAGGGCAGGCACTAGGATGAGGAGCCGACATCTGCTTTTAATACATCCATTCTATCTATTTAATTCGTGAAATTCAGGTTCTTGTTTCCGAAGCACTCGTAAGAATGACAGACTTGTGCGTAGGAAAACAAGAAGATGCACGTCTTACACTTAAATTTAAAACCAAGTATATGAAAACAGAGTCCACTTCATTCAATGAAAACAAAGTCAGGCACTAGGTACTAAAAATCTGCCAAACGGGCTGTTCAGTGTTCCGTGAAAATAAGGTGTCCGTATGCACCGGGGTGACAAATCTTGCAAACGGGTTGTTTAAGACCGTTTACTCAGGAGATAATCATGCCAATCCGAATAAGAATTTTTGAATAATTGCTGGCATCACAACATTCATCCAAATATTTGTCACGCTAGAAGTTGATTAATTTTTATTACTTACTATCGAAAATTTATCCCTGGCTAAGCGAGGGATATCCACAGCCAATTGATAATGAGCACAGTTGAAATCAGCTTCAAACTACTAACAATTACGCTAGTCCTGAACCAGCATTACCATTTCAAAAGCGACCAGAACTGTTTCTGTCCTGCAAAAATGCAGCCCTCTCCACTTTCAGTTTCTGAACAATTTCAAGTATCCTGGGATCCTGGAACCGATCATGGACAAACTTTCTTTCCTCAGCCTGTATCTCTTTGATAGCACTAGGATATGGATTTGGTGGTGGTTTCTTCCCCTGAAGCTTTGCAATTTGCTTCAGACGGGAATATGCTATCTTTTTGGCTTTTCTTTGAGCATGATATTCCATCTACAGCAAATGTAACCCTAAGGTCAGGCGATAAATGGAGGACCATTTACAAGTTCTTGATCTTGTCTTGCAACATAAGCAATAGATCAAATAAAACAAGGCCTAAAAAATTTAAATTGGCAAGGAAAAATACATACATCTGCCATAGCCATAGCTTCCTCCTCACTGACGCCCTGCTCCTTCAACTCAAGAACTCGCCAGCCAAATACACGAGCCGGAGGAGGGTCAAAACCACTAATCCTGTTGAAACATGAAATGATTTGATAAGCAATTTGGAAATACAAATTTAACTGAACTTTTTAGTTCTCAGCTCCGGAAACATAAATTATAAATTATTAAGCTCAATAAACATTATTTTCCTTCCTGTCAGATGATAACACCATTTGCTTCTCTCTATTTTAGCTTTCACCAGCACAGTGAAGGGGTTTCGTTTTGCTTCTTCACAACCTATGAACTGTTTAATCAAGATTCTGCATGGTGAATTTAGATCACTCCAGTTTTGGTTTCTAGTATTACTGAGTATTATTGTTGCAGCATGTGTCTCGTTATTGACTTGCGAATTTCAATATCAGCAATAAAAATCCCTAACCATAGTGCAAAAGCATGACATCACATAAACAAAAAATTTTTTATCAGAAAATTAACCGCGCTGATCCCATACATAGAGGAATTTCTGAAGTGTTTTAAAGATAGAGAGCAATTAACTTTCGAAGACAGCATGTTCAGGAAGTTAATTCTATTTGTTTATTTATTTTATTTATTAGCAATAAGCCAGTCTATCAAACTAGAAAAGAGAGTGAATCCTCATCATTAACTTTGAACTCACTTACGAAGTGTTCAGTAACATTATTGAGCAACTGAAACTGAAGATGTTGCATCCTAAGTTCAGTGTTGTTATGATGCAAAAGTGGTGCCACTTAAAATCACAAGTATCCCTACTAAGAGGCCAAAACTTTCATCTTTATGGGATTAATAAAATTTAATGCTATATAGGTTAAGTGATTAAGTTTATATATAAGAGACTAGGCAGACAACTTCATTCCAAAACAATATTCTTTTGATATCTCCCTCCCTCTCTAAAGCACCTGAAGGCTCTCATTCAATCACCTATCCAAGGTTTGAAAAATGTACAAAGATCATTTATCAATAATTATATGCTGGTTTAACTAATGCAGAAACAATTAAACAAAGTGAAAAATAAAGAAGAAATTCAGAATTCAATCAAGTTCAACACTTGAATTTAGAAAATTGACACTAATTCTTCAGTTTTCAGAATACGGCATCTTAATTAAATTCAAAAACTTTAAACTTCAGTGTTCAGATTTCAGTTTTATTAAACGCCCCCTTCGTATATCTCCAAGACAACACGTGCTTGCTTTTTGTATTTTTTATCTCCAATTAATCAAGTAATATGCTTCAATGAATCTTGATTGTCATACTATATCAAAGAGTGAATGTGTGGATTCTTCAATGAATCTATTTAAAATTTACCAACCTTTAATGTGAGATGAAGCTGCAGATTCTGAGGTTTAGTGCATATTGGGGCCATGATTACTAAATATGCCTGCAGCTAAGTGATATGCATGCACAGCTCTCCTATCAGATTTTGGGAGGTGGCAGGAGATTCATTAGCAAAATCACAATTATTCCACTTACAAATCCCGAAAGATACAATTTTGTGAATTAGTATGTGATTCTTTATTCTGAGTAATACTCCAATCTTCAATTAGAATGAAATCGTCATTCATCACAATTCAGGATGACATAATTTTCCTCAAGTGGCTGTTAACGTTGAATTAGTTTCATCACTACATACAAAACTCTTCTGATGACTGGCATTCTCATCTATTTACAGCTTGCTACATTAGTAAAATCAAGTTCTGAGTTTACGTGACAGGTTACATTGAAACATAATCGTTAAGTAGTGGGCATGCAAGAAATTGAAATGAGTAATTTCCAATTGTTAGTGGTGATTATCAATGGCATCCACTTATCTAGTTACTCAGGTGTTTCTTGAGAAATTAAAAAGATTTGGTATTTACAAACACCTTTGGAATGGTAAAACTGAAAATTTCAAACAATAAAATTGATAGGTCACCTACAAATCTCAAGAGAAAATATTAAATGGTTGAGGACTTTCAAAGTAAATTTCATTAGCACTGCTAGGAAGCAAGGGATGAAAAACTATTCGGGGAAATAGCCTGATAGTTTAAACCATAAATCTACTCAATTATAAATTAGTGAAAAGGTCTCAATAGTTGTACACTCACAACATATAAAGCACTCAATAGCTATGAAGGGAATCGAATTCAAGTTTAGTTGAATCACTCTGAACTTAATCCCAACATCTACACACTTGCTCAACAAATAAAACCTCGACAGCATGCAAAAGTCAACACTAAACGAGACCGAGAATAAGCAGAGATTTGTTTCTTAAGTAACTCAAACCATAACGTGTCATATCAAATGGCTAGAGAATCATCACAACAAAAATGCATAGTAGCTTTAGCTTTAGTAACAACGATGTCAAAGCACTTCTAACAATAGCTTTACACTCGAAATTAAATTCGTACCCTTTTCCTTTTATAGTTCATTAATATAACAAGAGTACAATAAAAAATATTAAGGACAACACAGCACAATTCAAACTTAAAATCATTTGGTCAAAATCATTTGGTAGATAACATTAAAAAGGACACGCAAAATAGATTAAAGAAATTACTTGATAGTATCTTCATGCTTTGAATCCGGGTGCTTCTGAAAGAATTTACTGATGTAAACATCCTCTGGCAAGCTTATGGGCTTAAGCTTATTCTCGGCGCGAGGAAATGTAGCTGGTGGCACTCTGAATTTTATAAATG
Organism: Fraxinus cuspidata; assembly: GCA_903798385.1. Classification (NCBI taxonomy): domain Eukaryota; kingdom Viridiplantae; phylum Streptophyta; class Magnoliopsida; order Lamiales; family Oleaceae; genus Fraxinus; species Fraxinus cuspidata. The sequence goes on from CAIGRP010037241.1 coordinate 7,460, forward strand.
TAATAAATTAACTATAATAAACTTAGTAGTTTTGCACAGATTTCAAGACCTTAGTAAAAAAATTAGCAACAACAATAAAGACATACTTTTCCATGGCTTTAAGCCAGACAGGTTCGGATTTGGCTAACCCTTTGACTAGTTTTCGGGTTTTTGATAGTAAATCTCCTCTCATATACGACATAGCTGAACGTGAATTCTCTCTGAAATACACAAATACTTTTAGAGAGTCTCAAAAAAATTAAATTGAATACCCCTAAATTTTTTAAATCCCAAAAAGTCATTAAAAATCACAATTGAATACACCCCCCTTAGTATATTATAGATATAGATTTGTTTTATAAATGCATGGATACTGTCAATTGTGCCGTGGGAAATAAGCATTCATCGAATTAAGGTGATTTGGCTTAAGTAAAAAGGTCGAACAATTATTAATCGTAATTCTCGTTGCTTTACTCCTCATAATGAGAATTCAGTATCCTATAAACTAGCCTCCTTAGTTATTTTTTTTTTTTTTCGAGGACTTTTTTATGTGGGTCGATTGTACCCTCAATTTTTATGGCAGGTAATAAAAGTTGATTTCTTTTAATGAAATTTCTTGCTTTGAGTTCAAAATACTAATAAAAAAAATTCTCAAGTACTGATATAATTTAAATAGAAACGTTGTCCTGATACCATAGGATAGTGCATGTATATCCTTATTTGGTCCACAAAATAAGTCACAAGAAGTGCATATTGACTTAGTTCACCTTAGATCGTTTTAAAGTTGAAAAATCTTGCTATTGAATTAATGAAAAATATAGAAAGAAGTAAGAAAACAATTCCATATTATTCCACATTTGACAATTCTATGTACATGCATTTAGTGGCGGACCCAAAATTTAAGGTCAGCTAGTGCAGTCGTTGATAGTTAATCATTGACCGTCGACAGTCAATCGTCCGTAATAACGAAGTCGTTTATTAATGATTAATTAAAAAATATTAAAAATTCTTCAATCTACAAGTAAATGAACTAAAACGTAAAAATCATATATGAAAATATCATCAATTTTCAATTTTCAACACAAATTTATCATTTATCACATTCGACAAATTCCTCAATTTATCATTTATCACAAATACCAAATACCTTGAATTGAAGTCTCCGGTAATTTCTCGAACAAAACTCTGGAAAGGTAGCTTCCTAATCCAATTTCAAAATCAGTACTTGTTAATTTAACTAGAATTTTGGAACATAGAAAAATTAGTGTAACACAATCAGAGCACTGATCAGAAGTTTTTCCATTCGACATATTAAAATAATTTAGATTCTAAACAAAAAATTGAATAAAAATAAACGAATTGGAGCTTCCAACGATACGAACCCAGAACATACTAACAAGTACAACCCTCCCAATCTCCCAACAAATTCTCCTTATAACAAATAATGAAGAAAAAAGAAACACAAAAAGATTAAAAATAAATAAAGCCTAGAAACCTGTTGAAGCGACAGCGAAAAAAGCCTGGTATTAATCGATCGAACTCTGTAGCCTCAATTCGCAGAGGCCATACCTGTGGCCTGCGGGAGTGGGAGACAATGGTCAACGACAACAGGAGTCGAGACTCGCAAGTCGCATAGAAGGTAGAAATTAGAATATAGGGTTTGGAAATTGGAATTGGAATTTGGCGTTTTCACGTTTTGGCTTCTGAGTTCTGACTGTGGTTGTGTGAAGAAGTGTGAAATGGAAATTGGGTTAATTTCACTGGTGGCCACTAAACTTTATAGTTTGTGTCACCAGGGCCATCGAACTTAATTTTGTTTCATCGTGGCCACTGAACTTTATATTAGTGTCACAATGGCCACCCAATTTAATTTTATTTCACCAAGGTCATTCAATTGCTAATAACGTTTCACTATGATCACCCAATTTTATATAATATTTCACAATAGCCACTCAACTTCTTTTTATTATTTTCATTAATTATAAAAGGGGTAAAATGGTAATTTTACATTATATATATAAAAAACAAATTTTTTAAAAAATAAATAAAAACTTAATTTAAAAAAATAAAATACAAACTTATTTTTAAAAAAAGTTAGTTAAAAAAATAAAATAAAATACAAACTTATTTTTAAAAAAAAAGTTACTTAGAAAAATAAAATAAAATAAATTTTTTTTAAAAATAAACGTTTTAAATTTTTTTTATAATTTTTTTAATTTAATTTTTTATATATAATGCAAAATTATCGTTTTACCCCTTTTATAATTAATGAAAATAATAAAAAGAAGTCGAGCGGCTATTGTGAAATATTATATAAAATTGGGTGACCATAGTGAAACGTTATTAGCAATTGAATGACTTTGGTGAAATAAAATTAAATTTGGTAGCCATTGTGACACTAAATATAAAGTTCGGTGGCCATGGTGAAACAAAATTAAGTTCGGTGGCCATGTTGACACCAACTATAAAGTTGGGTGGCCACCAATGAAATTAACCCATTGGAAATTGCCATGGGGAATTGGGCATTGGGCTGGGTTCCTATAGAATTCACTTAATAATGGGCCATTGTTTAAAAATAAAGGTCCAACAAAAAAAGGCCCAAGTTTTTCCAGGTATTTAAAAATTGTTTTTTAAAAATCAGGTCTAAAATTTATTCATTCAAAAATCAGGTACTACATTAAAACCCTAATTTATCACTCTCTACTCCCTCCCCCCTCTCTCGCGCCTTCCCTCCTCTTCCCCTTCAAACCTCGACAATTGGCGATGAAGGAGCTGCTCCAACCGACACCACACCACAAGCCCCCGTCGTTGTCGGGCTGCAGATCGAGTAGAAGAAGAGAAGGGGTGGTGGTGCGGTGTGAGGCTGAGGCAGTGGGAATTAGTTTTTTTCCTTAGTTTAATTTCTTCGCACAGATATGTGGAGTTGTGATTTGTGGTGGTTGATTGTGGAGGTTTTGGTGTGGTTCGCGATCGTTGTTGTGACAACGATGATGGTGTGGTGCGGTACGGTACGGTGGTGAGGTTTTTCTGGTGGTTTTTGTCGGTTGTACGGTAGATCTGTGGTGGCGATCTGTGTGGTGGTGGTGGTGGTGGTGGTCTGTGAGATAATGGTGGCCCATGTGGTGGTGGTTGTTTTCTGTTATTGTTGTGGCGGTGGTTGTGGTGGTGGTGGTGTTGTGGTGGGGTCAACAGCAGTGATGGTGATTTTTTTTGGTGTTGTGGTGCAGCGGCGAAGGTGTGCAGGCGACGCCGGTTGTGGTTTGGGTAGTGGTGTGTTGTTAGTGTTATTGTTGGTGGTGGTTGTGGTTGTGGCGGTGGAGGTGACGGTGGCGGCAAGGATGGGACGAAGAATGTTCATGACTAACTGTTTGGTCGATTTGTGACCAAGTATTGATGGTGGAACGTGATTGGGAGACGGGTGTTTGGGTGTATGTGACCAATTATATGGTTCTCCATGACTAACTATTAAATTGTAACCTTAAAATTCGATAATTTGTTACTAAAAATATAATTTGTGAGCAACAAATTTGGAAATATATGATCGTGATCTATAATTTTTTTTATTTGAAAATGTTTTTGATCCGTGACCAATGAAGTAAACTATGACATATAAAATTTTTGATTTGTGACCTCGAAATAATTTGTAATTAATTAATTTGATAATATGTAACAAATGAATAAATTGTGATATATAATTATGTATATGTGACCATTAACTGTATACCCAAGTTTTGCATTTTTTACTTGAAACCTGATTTTTGTATTGGTGAAATTTAAAACCTGATTNTGTATATGTGACCATTAACTGTATACCCAAGTTTTGCATTTTTTACTTGAAACCTGATTTTTGTATTGGTGAAATTTAAAACCTGATTTGTGAACTCTTCCCAAATAAATAAGGGAAAATTAGGCCACTGCGATTAAAAAAAAAATTACATTTTTGATTAATACTCTTCAAACTAAGGGTATGTTTGATTGGGCAAAATTTTCCATGAAAAATGAAAAATCAATTCCAACTTCTACTTTTGCATTGTTTGATGTCAATTATTTTCCTTGGAAATGATTTTCTTGATTTTCCTCATACAAGCACAATTTCCTTGTTTTTGTTGAAAATGAATTCCCACCACTTTGGCGGGAAAAAAATTTTCAGGTTTTTTTTTTTTTTTTTGCAATTGGAAAAAATTATAGACACAATGGTAAAAAAAATATATCACTTTTATTGACAATTTTCATGCAAAACGAAGCCAAACGAATGATATTCGGTATATTAATTTTATTTATTTTTTTCTTTCTTTTTGCAATGGAAACAAATTCTAGATCAAATGGTAAAAAAATTATCACTTTAAATGACAATTTTCATGAAAAAACAAAGTCAAACGGACACCAAACTTTCAACATTTTTTGGGTAGAAAATTATATCAATCAAACACAATTAATTATAATTTTTTAAAATAGATTATGGGCAATTCAATTCGCGTGATTCATTCCCTATCCACCCAATTATTGCAATCAATAATTACCGTATTAGCTACGTTCCAAACCTCAAAATACAGAAAATCCAAATCAGGAGGAGGAAGCCTGGGAATTAGAAAACTCCGAGACACCTTCGTTCCCAATTTTGAATTCGACTCCAATGTTCTTGCAAGGAAAAAACCTCACCCACCACGTGAAGGAGCTGCTTGAACCAACAAAGATGAAGACTCCGAGGCTGAGCCTGAGGCGGGGGTTTGGACCGAGCACTTGAAGCTTGCTAGTGGGTAATATGAGATCAAGGTGACACGTAGAAAGCGAGTTTGAAAGGTCCGTCATTTCTCCTTTCTATCTTTTCTCATAAAATCGAAATATCCGTACTATTTTAACTTTTAGTGGAGACACAATATAAGTGTTCTGGTTATTTTTTGCAGAGCAATGAGGATATATTTTTTATTGTTTTGAACTTGATTATGGATTTTAGAGAGAACCGCAAAGGTTTGTTTTTAGGGTCAGTTTTCAATTTTCTGTTGTATATATGTTGATGTTTATTCTATGGAGTTTTTATCCTTTTTTTTTTTTTTGTTGATTTAATCGTTATATGATGTGAGTTTCAGACAACTAGAGTGTGAAGGCCATAAGGAGAAAGACTATTGGTACTGGACGCATGAGGCACCGACACCACGTTCTCCGTAGATTCAAGACCAACTTTAGAGAATGTATAATCTTGTTAATTTAAGTTTTTGATTTTTATAGTTCATTATTGTTTTCTTTTGGAATTAATTTGAAAAATTGATGGTTGGTTTAGACACTCACTCAAGCTGCATTTGATTAGTGGGGACATTTGAATTTTCTCCTACACATTTGATAAGCACTAGTTGTTTATCTAAAGCAATGGATTTTAATCGTTCGGTATTCAAATTATAAGGCCCCAATTTATTGCTCTCTAACGTGCCCCTCTTTTGTTTTACAATACCGGCCATTGGCCACCAATTCCTCCACTCCAATTCCCTAGTTTTTGATCTGGAATCGCTGTAATTGTATAAATACCCATTGTGAATTTCGGAACGCAGTTTTAAATTCCCACTCCTGAATTCACCACTTCCAAGAATTGGGAAGAAAAGGAAGCCTATACTGTCTCCACCGATCTCTCTCTCTCTCTCTCTCTCTCTCTGCGTGCGCTGTAAGCTGTTGGCCGCAATTGGATTTCTAGGTAACAGAAACTCATTGCTTTGTTTTAATTTTGTATTGGGGTTTCTACTTGTAAGTAGTATGCCCACAATGTGTTTGCTAAAATGCGTAACTGTGTAGAATCGCTAGAAAACAGTCACTTTTGTGGAAAAAACAGGGACAAAATTCGTAATTTGGTATTCAAAGATTGTGTTAAGGTGTTTATCTAAAGCAATGGATTTTAATCATCCTGTATTCCAATTATAAGGCCCCAATTTATTGCTTTCTAACATGCTCGTCTTTTGTTTTACAATATTTGTTATTTGAGGAAGTTAATGTCCAAATGGTAAAACCTTGTTTCTATACAAGGTTTAAAGAAAGCTACTAATTATTAGGTTTAGTAGTACCATTGTTTGCTCGCTTTTATCACTCAGAAGTAGTTAGCAGTATCATTTTTGCACTCACTACTGCTTATTAACGCATTAGCTATACTGCAGCCAAGAGTAGCTATTTATTGTATTTTATGGTATAAAAAGTTAGAATAATGGTTATGAATTTGGTTAGGATGATGGTAATGGATTTCACTTTGGCTTTGGCTTTGGTAATCTGAGCCTCAGACCATTACTAGGAATGTCTTGTCCAAAGCTTGGCCTAGAAGTGAACAAACATAAAATTGTAGTAATAGAAAAGAGAATAATTTGAGATGTTTTATTTTCCTTTTCACTTATTATAGACATATAGTAACTAAATATTGAGAACTTCACGTGGAAGGTAAGATATGGATCGTGCGTAAATGATAAACAGAGACTAAACATTGGGTTACTAAAGGGTTCTTTAATGTGCTTCGAGAAGATGTAACAAGTAGCATATCTCGAAGAAGAGGCAAGATCACTATTTGCTTATAAAAAATCAAAAGAAAAAACCATTATTTGCTTTAAAAAAAATATATGGATAAAAATAGTATGCCATAAATGAAAAATCTTGGCATGTTGAAGATTTTCAAGTGAGAAGAACATGGGATTTGCAATTAAAAATTAGATTTTTATCCATTTTTTCCTGTACTGTGATTATATAATACCGGCTGCTTCATTTTTCAGTTTCTGCGATCCGGTATCTTCTGCCTTAATTAAGAAAGAATGGATTTTACAGTAATTTTTGGTTGCATTTATCGCGTATTGAAATTTAACTCTTCTCGTATAGGAAATGCGTTGATGAAGTTCAGTAACATCCTTTATAAAAACATTTTTAGGATTAGACTTACAAATATTTTCCAGTTTCTTTGCAGATGGCATTGGTTGTAATCTGTGGTCAACCTTGTAGTGGGAAGTCAAGAGCTGCAGCCTGCCTAGCTGAAGCTCTTCAAGAATCTGAAACGAAGCCATCAGTTAGAATCATCAATGAATCTTCTTTTCATCTTGATCGTAACCAAAGCTATGCTGACATGATGGCAGAAAAGAATTTAAGGGGGATACTGAGATCAGAAGTTGATAGATCTCTGTCACGAGATGAGATTGTCGTTGTGGATTCCTTAAACAGCATAAAGGGTTACAGGTATGAGCTATGGTGTTTGGCTCGTGCAGCCGGAATTAGATATTGTGTTCTTCACTGTGACGTTGAAGAGGCATACTGTCGAAAATGGAACGGAGAACGTAGGGAAAAATTGGAGTCCGCTTATGATGATAAAATAATTGAAGATCTTTTAAGGAGGTTTGAGAGGCCAGACAGCAGAAATCGTTGGGATTCTCCATTGTTTGAGTTATGGCCTTCAAGAGATGGAATTGAAAACTCCTCTGCTGCTATAGTGGATGCTATCATGTACCTGACGAAGAAGGTCGACTCGAAAACAAGGGATGTCAAAGTTTTACAACCAACAATTGCAACACAAAATGCAAGGATTACTGAGGCAACTTCTCTCTATGAAATGGACAGAGCAACACAAGAGGTAGCCAATATGATAGTAGAAGCTCAATCCCAAGCTATGGGAAGCCCCCTCAGTGGTGTCTCTCTTGCGCCTGGATTACCAAATATTGATATTTCGAGGCCTGTTGGTTTGCCTGAGCTACGTAGGCTAAGACGAACTTTCATAAAATTAACAGGGCAATCGAGTTTAAGTGGCCCACCACCACCTTCAGATGCTGATAGTGCAAAGAGGATGTTCATTGATTACTTGAACAGGGAATTAGGAACCGTTTAAATTAAGATGTGGATGCATTTAGTGTTTGATACACTATGAAGCAATGTTACAACTACCGGACAACTTTTCATGCAGTTTGTGATAGCTCAAAATTAGTTTCGGTGTGAATCGTGATTCTCTTTGTGGCGTTTGATGATTGATTCAACCAGCTTATGAGGTAAGCTTTACAAATATTGTAGGTGAAAGATTTCTAAGTCACCCTTTGAATTATAAAAATTCATTCTCAACCTTTAAAATTGAAAATTTTGGTCTCAAAATTTAGTTCCATTTGCATATTTTGTCATTTTTACATAATTTCGTCAACTACGTTTTTCTTTTCTTTAATCCCCCTATTGAAAGGCGAAAGCTTTTATGTTGAACTATATAATCAATTTGTGGAGCATCAAATTACGTCTTAATACAAATAAATATACCATTTCATTAATATAAGCTAAATCACAATTTCTAACATTGGAATGATTATGCAATTTATATTAAATACGTTTATAAATTTGAGCATGTAACTGTCAAGGTTGTTCTAACCAAAAAGAAAAATTGCACTATAAAACTAAGTAAAGCATATTCCTATTCCCCAATTTATTTATTTATTTCGATTTTTCGGGTGTTATGTAATTGAACATGGACTTTTTAAAATAAAATGTCGATTCATTTTTTTTAGTCATTGTTTTAGTTATATATTTTAATGTAAGATTAGTTTGAAGTTGATTATTTTTATATTTTCTTGACGGAGTTTGACATTAAAAATAACAATCATGCTTCTTGTACAGGGTGGGGATTCTGTTGATTACTTTTATATTTTCTTGATGGAGTTTCACATTAAAAAGTAACAATCATGCTTCTTGTACAGGGTGTGGGGGTTCACACCGATAACTCACACATAAGTGGGTAAATTTTTTAACTTTTTTATTGAGCGGAACCCACCTCATGTGGGAGGGTGTTTGGATACCCTTGTACATTTGGCTTAATTCTAAAAATAAATAGCTTTATTGTTTTCTTCATATGCGTTTTATATTAGCTCCGGTTGTGATGTGGTGTAACACTGCCCATCATCGCCTTCAAACTAGAAATTCTGATTTCGTCACTGTGATCAACCCATATCTTTGGTAACTTTTTGGTATAATTCAACAAAGTCTTTCTAACGTTTAATCACTTGGGATTCTCTGGATATATGATACACTGCAGGTTTCTTCAAATTTAAATTGGACGTAGCATTAGCCATTTAGGTTGGGTGACGTCATTGAGTTGGAGATTGAATTGATCAGACTATGACAACAAAAGACACGAACCATCAATACGTATGGAATATTTGTGGGAGTCGTATTGTTACGTTGGGGATAAAGCAATATATCTTACGTAATAGTTGTTAAACCTTGACGTGCATTAACAATCATTGTAGTGGTCGATTCCTTCTAACTGACGTCTAGTTTCAACTTAGTTGCAATATATTTACCATTTTTGAGATATTTTTTAAGATATGAAATTGTCACTGTTTGGTTTGGATTAAAATTCAATTAAAATTTTAAGTCAAAGTCAAAAATTAATTTTAATTACACATTTCATGAACCCACAACATTTTAACCTTATATTTTATCAATTTTTATTAACATCTACTAAAAATCTGATTTTAATTTCTACCAAACGGGTGCTTAACATGACCACATCACTTCTGTAATGGATACCCCTGACAAAGTGACCAATTATGTAATGAAATTTAACTTTAGTAATTAAGTTGTAAATAAAAATACTCGAATGACCAGTTTAAAAGTTGAATTGAGTGAACATTATTAAAATTAACTCATTAATTATTATTATTATTATTATTATTATTATTATTATTATATACTTGTACCCACCCTCTTTATTACTCCAATATTGATATAATTTATTACTTGTGACATAATAAATCTGATTTTTAATCAATAAAGTGTTCTAGCTTTTTTAAGTACACAAGCCTTTAATGTTCATAGTTCTGATCTTCTGCTCCCGTGGATAGAATAAAGATTTATCATTGTTGATGTGACAAGATAACCATTATGTTCATAATGCCCCCATTGAGTAGGGTAAAAATTTCTCTCTACGGTGTGAGAAATTTCTCATTACTGGTTCTCTTGATGTGACAAAGGAATCATAATGTTCATAATGTTCCCATTGGGTAGCGTAAAAGTTTTTTTCCCGTTAGATGATTCATTCTATTAATGTTGATACTCTTTCCTTTTTGTTATCTTTCCCTCCAAGATATGACAACGAAAACCATTTTATTTTTTCATTTTTCAAAATTGTAATGGCTTTCAATAAATTTAAAATCAACTCGACTAAAACTTGTACATGATCGACTTGATATGTAGAACCAACCTAATTTGATTATGCTTCCAATTTTTTAAACATTTTAAAGTCAGGCTTGGACTCATTTTTTTACAAACTTCAAATACAGTGCTCGTGTTTATTTTGAATTCTGTTGAATAAAATTTTCCAAATTTAATAAGCGAGTACAGCTCTTAACGTTGTTATGTGTAAAACTAACTTTTTTACAATTTTAAATTCACTACATACTAATAAAAGTCATACATACGAAATAAATTATTTTATAATATACACAGATATGGGGTCTCTTTTAGCTTAGCGTTTAAGTTGTAATACAGCAAAGATGGGGACATCATAAGCTGGAAGCAAGGGCGGAAGCAGAACTTTGACGTTAGGGGGGCATAATTGAACTTGCAAAGAATTCGGGAGACATTTTACAATCGAAAATTTATGTCTAAAAAAATCATACCCCATGTAATTTTACATCCGAAAATTTACATGAGATATGACTTTTTCGAATGTAAAATAAAAAAATTTTTGATGTCATATTCCATATAAAATTTCCTAATAAAATGATGAAAATTACATTGAGAAATTTGTATCGCAAAAATAATAAATGTTAATGAATAATTGTA
>CAIGRP010037247.1:0-20494 GCA_903798385.1 Fraxinus cuspidata
AAAGAAAGATGATGGAGAGTTGATCAACTTGGAGCACTAAATAAATTTCATGAGATCTCAAAATCACTTTTATGACTATCAAAATCATAATTATTAGTATATAACTTCCAGATCCAAGTTAGAGTACAGATCCTGTAGCTATTATTTTTGAGACACAGTTTGACCCATTCCTTCAAAGAAGTTTTTATAGGATCCCTACCATCAAATTTTTTATTTCCAGCTCTGGATGGCGAATTATCATTAAATCTCCTATTCCGAACAACACCCACAAACAGTTGATTAACTATTAAAACTTTGATAGATATTTATATAATTAGTTTGTTTCTTTTCTATCTATTTTCTTTAGTTATTCGTTATAACAATAGGATCTGGAAGTCAATCCATGACAGGTGTCCATATTTATTCTAAAACAACCACAGGGCATTCAATGGGTCTTCTTATCTTACAAAAACTTTTTTGTAGCTTTGGATTGATGCAAAAATAATTTTCTTGTACAACCTATTGTATAATCATATTTCAATTAGAACATTTTAGATAAAGTTACTTTTTTTTTTTTTTGGTTTCCTGTAGATGATGTGATTTCATTGGTTTTGTCATCTGATATGTATTATTATTATTATTATTATTATTCTTCTTCTTCTTCTTCTTCTGTTTCTGATAGACTTTTTGATAATTCTTCATTTGTTTATTGAAATGCCATCAATTATAATTCTTTCTACTGAGTATTTGGTGCCNTCTTCTTCTTCTTCTTCTTCTGTTTCTGATAGACTTTTTTATAATTCTTCATTTGTTTATTGAAATGCCATCAATTATAATTCTTTCTACTGAGTATTTGGTGCCGGAATTTTTCATGTTCTAACTTTTTTAGTGAGATGTTCTTGACAGAAAATAACTCCATTGTTCCATTATGCTACAAGTCTGAAATCATTTTTTTGAATCTCCATCATTGCCACTGTTTCTGATACCCGTCTTTTATAATCAATATGTCTAATTTTTATTTAGGTATTTGTCTTTGAAGAGGGTTTAAATCTTTTTGCTCCTTCACATATTATAATATAAAGATAAGTTGTTATTACTATACCATTATTTACAAGATGTGGTCTAGAAATGAATTGGATTATTAAATGGTGATCTTTTAACTGATGAAGAGTAAGTTTAGGTGGAAAGAATCTGAAAGATCTGTTTAGAACATATATAGTGTCTATCTTACCGAATTGTAAAGGGGAAGCATGTCTAGTCATACTCTAACTCTTTAAGATATATAAAAATTAAATCATGTCGTCTTTCTATAGAAATTTAGAACTTCTTCTAATGTATAAATTCATTTGAAAAAGAGATCTGGAAATCTTTCTACTTGCTGTAATACTCCTGGCCAATAATTATATACACCAGGCTTTCAACCTTTGATTACTGTAAAGAAACTAAAATTTCTACTTTCTACTTCATTATGAATTTGTCTAAAATGGTTAGCTATAGCATTAATGCCGTCTAATTTTTGTTTAGATGCAGTGGACAACACTCCCCTTCTAGAAGTCTTTCTAAATTATTTCCCTGAATCAGATATTAGATCCTTGTAGGACCACTCTTAGATTTACATTCCAAAAGTTCATCATCATCTTATCCATCTACATCATGAATATAATTTGTTAGAAATTTAATAATTTGTCTACTTGAATTATTTGCTAAAATATTATTTTTTCTGTTTTTGTGTTATATATTAATTTTATAACTATTTAGTATTTCATATAACTTTAGCTATCGTTTATCTTATTTTATCAAAATTTGTCTGTTTTTTTTTAAATAAACTTTACCATGGCTTCACAATCTGTTCTAATAGTGAATTCAGTATTTAGAAATAACCTAAAGCTTTTCTACTATGAATAATAGCCATTATTTCATAATCTAGACTCATCAAGTATTTTGCTTTTATCCTAAATTTTTCACTAGCATATCTATAAATCTTTTCTTCCCTTCTATCACTATACATATTTGGTTTAAAATATAAAATTCCTCCCCATTTTAATTCACATCCATCCGTTTCTATTATTTTATATTCACCGTCTAAAAGTAATTCTAAAAGTGGTAAATTTTTAACTTCTTCTTTTTTTTTTACTAACTCTATGTCTGATCTATTAAAATATTTTTGTCCTTTGATAGATAACTTGTTATACAGTGGTCCTACTTTTCTTCCTAAATTTTTAATAAAATATCTAGCATAATTTAAAATTCCAAAAAAATACTTGCATTTTTTTAGTGTATTCTATTTTATCTAGAAACTACAAATTCGTTTGTACTATATGTGGTTGCAATTGGATTTTTCCTTCTCCTAAAGTTATTCTTAAGAATTCAATTTTTTTTATTTTTATTCTCTTTTTACTTATAATTAAACCATTTTCTATAAAGTTATTTAATATTATATCAAAATGTTTCATATATTCTTTGTGATCTTTACCATGTACTAAAATATCATCTATATATACACAAACAAATGGAAAAGAATTAAATATATAATCTATCTTTCTTTGAAAAGTAGAGGGTGCATTTTTTAATCCAAAGAGCATGACTAACCATTCAAAATGTTCTAATGGTGTAGTAATAGTTGTCCAAGGAATAGTCTTTTGCCATTTTTATTTGTCAAAATCCAAATTTACAATCAAATTTTGAAAATATTTTGCCATTTTTGTAATTTATTTATCAACATATTTTTATTTGGTATTTTATATCCATCTTCGATAGTATATCATTTAGTTTTTTGTTGTTTATAACCATTCTTGCATTTCCTTTTTTAATCTTACTATGATTTCTAACCATAAAAGCTGCTGATTTATGTTGAGTGTCTTATTACTTTTAAATTTAATAATTCTTTAATCTGTATATTAAAATCTTCCATGCCTTGATTTGTGTACTTGATTTCTGCTGTTCTAATTTTTATATTTTTGTTTATGATTTCTAATTTAACTTCTATCTTATTTTTATCCCAATATTTTATAGGGTCTTTTTCTATTATTCGAATTTTTCAGCTAATTCTATAATTCTATACTATCTACCTTAGATGAAGGTTTAGTAAAAAAATATTATTTTTTTGGTTCTAGATATGAAATTAGTCTTTAAGGTTTCTAAGGATAAACGCTCTAGACATTGTAAACTGTCTAGATTATCTAGTTTTTTGTAATTGAAAATAAACTTTCTGGTAATGGTTTTGGTAAGGGTCCACCATGCTTCGCTCGCGACTCTGATGATTTTATTGTATTAATAATAAAAATGTCTTTTCCTAAAACTATAACCTCAGAAGTGATTTTTAAACTTCCATTTCTACTCAATAAGAATTTTATGCCCATAACAAATTCATCTTTTATTTATTTACTAACTAGTATAGTTTTTTAACCATATTGTCTTTCCTGAAATTTAATATTACAATCATCAAAAGTCTTTCTATAAATCCCATCTTACTACCGTCCATTTGAGTACATCTTATTTCATATTCTAATTTTTGTCTACAATCCTCTAGAACTAAATCTTTTCTACTTATATTAAATGTACACTCTATATTTATTAAAGCTACTAAATTTAGTTTTATCATTTTATTGATTTGTACTTCTATGGGTATTCTAAAACTTTTGGTAGGCTTTATTCTAGATATTTGACAAATTATTTCTTCTTGATTTTCTATTTTTAAATAATTATTTTCTGTATAATTATTATTAGGTTGTTTTCCTTTTATTTCTAAATTTCTAATTCTATATTATATTTCTCTTAATGTTTCATATACTTTATCCATTCTATTATTTGTATTTTTTATCCTGTCTTCTAATCTTTCTATAGTTTCACTATAGTCTTTATTTTTATTATGAACTTCTTCTTTAATTTCTAAACAATTATTACATTAGATTTCCATGCAAATTTTACATTGATTTCTATTTTTATGTCCTGTGTATATTATACGTATTTTACACTTATCCATCATTGATCCTTGTCCTTTGATCCATTCATGAACACGTTTTTGTTCTACATTCATCATTTTTATGTTGAGAATTGAAAAATCGAATTCTTCTAAACTACTATAACTTTCTTCGGAATTGCTTATCTCTAAATTGTCTAATTCTTCATGTGTATATGCTATATACCGAACTACAAGATTCACTATCACATAATTCTATAATGTTACATTGTATTTCTTTGATTATCATAGATTTAGCCATATTCTCTTTACTTTTATTTTTATTGAGGTATTTATTAGCGAAATGTCTAGGGTTTCCACATATATAACATTTACAATCCTTTTTATTTCTTGGCCTTTTAACATATCTATTATATTTGAGTCTTTTATCTTTATTATATGTTCTACTTGGTCTAATATTATATCTTTTATGCTTTTTATATTGTTTATGTAAATTTTTCTTTTTCCTACAATCATAGGTATGTGATGTATACAAATCTGAACCAAAAGAATTAATTTAATTTCTTTATTTGTTTTCCACCCACTTCTTCTATACAATATTCTTTAAATTTACCAGTTATCAATTTTGTAGAAGCACTAATGGTTATATCTCTTGTTTTGATTCCACATCCTTTTTAATTTTATCGTTCCATGATGGTGAAATCTTTCTATATAACCTTTCAAGTATAGATATATCTAATGCTAATCCTACTGTACTTACTATTCTTTCAAAATCTAGTAAAAATAGATGTCTGTACTCCATATAATGGTTGTATGTACTTCATATTACTAATACTTAGTTTTTCTAATTTTTCTAAGGCTCTATTTTGTTCATAAGTTCTATCTATTAGGGTCAAATCCTATAATTATTTCTCTAATAAAGCTTGTAAAATTTCTAGGGTTGTCCCTCCGGCCATTCTTAATCTAATTTCGTCCGATTTTAGTCTTTTACCTGTACCTTTTATATCTAATGTTGTCTTTCATAAATAAGCTTTTAAATAAGCCCACATTTCTTCAACAACCATTTGTATAGGTGCACTATTATATAATCAATTACTTAATCCAAAACATAACGGCATCACTCCAGCAGTGATTCATAGGAAAAATTTACCTACATTATTATGTGAAGCTAGTTTTGAATAACTGATCTTAGTCATTACTAATATTTAGGAAACGATCAACCGAGAAAGAAGATTACATATAATATAAAGTGAAAATTACTTTCGAATACGAAAGTAAAGATCATAACCCTAATCTATGTGACGCTAATATAACATTAAAAGATAATTGGAATTAAATGAGTCATTAAATTTCACTTTTCATTTAATCTATCATCTAGCACCACATAGATTGTGGTTACAATCCTAGTGTGGGCTAAATAACATTATTTTCAATCTTTAAACCTAGCTCTACTTATTACGAGGCTGACGAGCATTTTTATTTTGGAAAAATATACAAATAGAATGTTTTAATTATACAATTTCACTTATAACAAATTTACCAAATATTTCAAAAATAAGATGTATTTAATATTAAAATAATATATATAGTTTCAAAATATTATGAATGGACTTTAAGAAAAATAGTTAATTTAGGATATTTTCATTAGTAATATTATATTCTAATATGTATCATTTAAATACCGTTTCTCTCACCTCTCACTTTATCTTTTGAGTAATATTATTTATAGTCAGCGACTGCAATATTTATCCTTATGTGGAAACTTATTATTTAGACATTAATATTTTATTTGAGGCAACAAAATTATAGAAAATAATATATCAAATAAAAAGTTGTCATATAGAATGATTACTATAGTCGATGATAATGAATACTTGATTTTGAAAAACAAATTTTCTTATACAATTTTCAAATAAGCCCCAGTTTGACATACATTTTTTTTTCTGGAAGAATGAGTTTTGAATAATAATTTATTAAATAATGTGCGGTTAAAATGTAAGATTTTGTTTTTTGAATTTATGTAAAGAATATTTTATTGTAAGAATGTGTTGTTGAAAATGAGTATGAGATTTTTTTTTTTTTTTTGAAATTATAGTTACCAAATATGGGCTAAAAATAACACTTCATTCCTCAAGTATTTCCAAAAGGTGTTAAAAACTTAAAAGGCTTGAAGGGTGTTTATTTGTAATATTAAACAATCCCACATCGAAACTAGGAAGGCAAAATATTAAATAAAAATTACATTGCAGCCGCTTTTATAAGATTAGAATTCTAAAATCAGGTTTAAGGTTTAATTAGTCAAAAATCAGGTGTTTAATATGTAATATTAAATATTGAATAATAAATCTAATTACGAGTTTATCACGTAATTTAAGTGATTAGAAATTGGAAAACATCTTCATTTCCTTATTTAAAAAAAAAAACACTTTCATCCCACTTACATTCTCGTCTCTTGCACGATCGCACGAAAACCACATTATTGTTCCATCATCACCGATAAATACCTCCGGTGAGCTCGCTATCGCATTCAACAGTACACGCTATTGCTATTATATACACATCATCATATTCTCTATTTTCCTCTGTGAGAACTATTTACTCTAAAACCCTCGCAAATTGGTTCGATTGAGGAGTGAAAATTGGGGAAACAATGTAGATAAAGCCCCAATTAGAAGAGGTAAAAGAAAGGAAGAGGACATACCGAAACAATCTCCATGAAAAAGATACAAAACTTCTGGTTCAGACACAAATTCGAAGTCAAACGAGGTACTTTTAATTTTTTTTCCTTTTTCATTTGAAGTCTATTTATTTAAGTCAAAATTGATGGATAACATATATTGCAATTGTATTAAGTATTTGTGACCCGTATTCAATTCAATTTAGCAGCGAGTGAATTGGGTGAGGGATGTTATTTGAAAGTGTTGTTTTCTAGAAATTGATGTTGTTTGATTTAGTAACGAGTTGTGAACTAAATTTCGCCGTTTGTGATTTGTCAATCCATATGTGAAACTCTTTTTGAACTTATGACCAATATGAATCATCTTCATAAAAGAAATGTATCATTTGGATGTGTTTAGAATTAATAGTCATATGATTTTGAAATGTAGTGTGACCTAAATTTCTTCGACCGTGACCTGCTCATCCGTTTCTTTTACAAAACTTTCATTTGATTTTAGCATGAACCCTTATGTGACATTGCATTGATAATCAAAAGCTATGACTAGATTCGTTATACATGCAACTTGATTGACCTGAATGTATACCATTCTTTATGTAACTTGTAATTATGTAAAATTCCAAATTTGATGTAACTTTTTTTTTTAATCTAAACAAATAATGCATGTGTGGAAGTATATAATCTAAAAAGACAATTGGTTTCCTAGAAAAAAATTACAACAACCTTGACAAAGGGTGTTCTGATAAACTTCAAAACAAATCTCAACGAAACCCAAGCCCTTCTACTATAGGATATATGTTTCTTGCACTTCTTGTAATGTCATGAAATTGTGGTTCAATCATAATTGATCCACTATTTTCTGCTGAGCTAGGTTCAACATCCAAATGAAAACGAGATGTGATTTAGTATAGCTAGTAGCTGATTTGTTAGATTCTCGCGTCGAAGTTCTGTTTAGTTATCAGCCTCAGATGTTTCGACAATTGTAATATAGATAAGCTTCAAAAAAGTCCATCACATTTGAAGAACAATACTTCAATCAAGTTAAGATTGTGACCCATGAAGATGTTAGGAATGCATTTTTTTTGCGAGTCACCTTCTAGATCAAGATGTTGTGATGCTCGGAGCTTTGTATTTCACCCGTTTTCGAGAGATTACAAAAAAAGGTTATTGATCACTTTTTGGTCATCTGGTAGAAGATTTTTCTATGATGGACATGTTTCCATGGTGAATGACACTATTTTGACATTACCATTAATTCGTTGAGGGAGGGTTTGAAAAAGAGGACAACCCATTACATGTTATGAGGTCTATTGGTAGAATTATAAGTATGAATATACTAGATGATTTCTATTCTGGAAATGTTGGTAAAATGATGTCTAGAATGTACATCTAGAATCAAGAATTGGATGGACGACGAACACCCTTCGGCTGCCAAGTTGGAAGCTCTTGATTGCTTCTCCAAATGAATGTAAGGGTTTATAAACTTGTATGACTTGTGTATTATATAATGTTTTGTATATTGTTTCATTGTTGACATTCTATTTTCAATGTATTTAGAATAGTAGATTAAATATGTGAATTAGACCCATTGGACACTTAGATGATGATGCCGTACTTAAATGGGATGCGGTACAACAAACCAGAAGGTTTGAATGGAAAGTTTAGGTGACCGTGCGGGACCAAGTAGAAAGACAGGTTCTTCTGGTCTACAATCATCTACATCGTTGTTTATGATAACTGATAGTAGACTTGAACATGCCGATTTTGTTGCCTCACGAGATGGTAGGAGACCTTATACGATGTTTTTTATCTGACGGATGAGGGTCCGTCAGCCGACGCTCATTCTCTGTAGGAACTTCATTTAGCTAGGCCCTCATCGGATGATGTAAGTTGTTAGTTTAATGTTAGTTTCGTATATCGTACTCATATTTCACTGACTTTAACATAATATTTTACATTCTGACATGAGGTCATAGGAAGATATGCACATGTCACATGTATAATTTATTAGGTCACACATCAAACTGCATTCTGCATAGGTCGCAGGTAATTGATTTATAGATTCATTTTGCATTATGATAGCAGTTAGATGTCACATGTCAATATGTACAGGTCACAAGTCTTAGGACATAGGTCACAAGTCATTTTGCAATGGTCACATATCTTTGATTTATGTAAATTTTACATGTCACTGATTTATGTTCATATTATACATGTATTATAACAATTGAGAAAAGTGTTCAGTGGGTAGATATTTGAATTCCAATTGAAGAATAATGTGTTGAATGTGCAGCTCGATGATGTCTAGTCACAAATGTTATCGTTGAAAGTGGATCAAAATAAAAGATGAATAATATTATCTGACTGTAAGGTGAAATCATATATGACATGTTGGACATAAGGTAAAACATGAACTTTTTGTCAAAATCTATGACTGCCCTGATTTCTAGTTTCATGGATGAAATTTTGAAAAAAAATTAGCTAGAAAACTGAAGCGCATTTTTGGAGATTCTGAGAATTTGGAGAAAGTAAGTATATGATATTTCCAACTTTTTTGATGATCCAAAGTTGACATTTGACATTTAAAATTTGTTTCACTTTCAGGGTAAGAATGTGAAAAAAAAAAATAGTGGATAAGAATGATAAGGGTAAGATAGACTTTGCTAATAATCTTAAATACCCATTTAATATTCAATAGCCCTCATTTGATATGGGTGTTGGATTTGCGGAACCCAAGCTGTTTGGTCTATTTAAATCCAAACACGAGTCATAGCAGTTCACATGTCATATATCACATACATGTCACATATGGGTTGTCTAGCAATGTCTGATTTCTTCTCAAGTAAAGTTTGATTTTGCACATTACCCTTTCTATCTCTATTATTTGCTATCTATAGTATGTGATCATTTGAAAAATGCAACAAGTTTTGTACCGCATATATAGATAACAGATATTTGATAGGGCTACAAATGTGTCAGATGAACACAATTATATGGGATGTTTAATATTACCTAACCAATGTCTAGATTGCCGGTGAAGAGATTTCCAAGACCGGCAAGGATACTACAATCTCCATTCATTGCTGGTGAAGAAAAAATATACAAGCCTTCAAACAATGTTGTAGTTTTCCAACATTATAATTGGCACATAGAAGATGCTGACGTGGCTGCATTTCAGAATTGGTTCCATAAAGGATACAAACTAAGAAATAAGTACGTATGTTTTGTATTTTGTGAACTATGCTCTAGAACTAATTGTATTAAAATAATTTATTCTTCATTTTCATTTACAAGAACAAGTTTAACAATGCAAATGATCACATTAGTCCACCTTTCATTCTTGGTTCATTCTCTGTAGGAAATAAAGCACGGTGGCACAAGTTTGTATGTTTAGAGTAGTCTTTGAGTATCAAGGTATGATGCTATTTATAAATCCACATACGTCAACATGTGACATGTATATATGTCAGACAACAATGTTCATAGGTAATAGGTCAAAATGATAGGTCACATCACATATGCATAGATCACACATCATATGCACTTGGTCACATGCCATAGGCTACATATCATTCACACAAGGCACATATCATAAACACTTGGTCATAGGCAATTCTGAACATGTTACAGATTTTATGTGCAGGTCATAAATCATATACAATTGGTCACAAGCTATTCTTCACATGTTACATATTATATACATTTGGTTAGTCCATTCTGCACATGTTACAGATCACGTATTTTATTTTATCTTTTTATTGCAACATCATATAGGCGTTTGTTTCTATTACCTTCATCAGTTAGCAATATATAGCGAGAATGTTAAGTATAAAGCTACAACGATGACTTATTGTTTCAAGTGAAGATCAAGAACACATATTCAAACTTCCAGAAAGATTCAAATGTCATACTAACAGAGTCACACATGCTTGATGTTATTACAGGTGCGTGATTCCCATTGTGCAATTCTTGGACTGATGTGGACTTGGTGTTTATGCCAATTATTCCTATAAACAAAGCACATTCGATGATTGAAATAAGAAAGTTTACATTACATGCATTCAATTTTAGCACGAAAACTTGCCAGACATCCAGGTTCATATTAGGATTGAACAATTTATTAAAATTATTTGCACGTGATAAATGGCATAGAAAATTGGAAAACAAATTTTGATGATCATGAAGATGATTCAAAGGACTTGAGGGAGATGGTTGATAGTACCTTTCCACAGTAGAAGAATGGGCAAGTTTGTAACTAATTTTTTCAAATACAAACCAATTAATTAAATTTCATTCCTAATAAATTGTTTGGTGTCTTTCTTCATCCACGATTGTCGTATCTTTGTGATCAAATATGCTGAATACATGTTTTACAATCATATAACATCTAAACCGATGATGTTTGATGCTAGTAGGGCTAAGCTAGATATAGCCGCTTTACTTTTTAAAAAACGGGAGATCAAGAATTCCACAAAGTACGGAAAACAAATGTGAGATTGGGTTTGTAATAGATTGATAGTTGAAAATCAATTTGACGATGAGATTTGTAATGTTTATGAATACTTGCATCATGTTTTGTTTCCTTGTGTAGCATTTATGCAATAAATCCAATTATAGTGAATATGAAATTTTGAATGTTCATTTTATGTTGAAAAAATCTTTAGTTTTGCATTTTATCAGATTTGCACTTGTTACATGTCATTGGTTTCAGGTACCATTTAACATGATACAAATTGTTGTCATTAGGTCACACATTACACTTGCACATGACACATGTTACACTGCACAGGTCACAAGTTACATTGCAATGGTCACAAATTACATTGCACATGTCACATGCTACATTGCACATGTTACACTACACATGTCACATATTACATAACAAATGCTAATGTCACATGCTACACTGCACATGTTACACTACACATGTCACATATTACATAACAAATGCTATTGTCACATGTTATATTGCACATGTCACATATTGTTGTTAATAGGTCACAAATTATAGTTTACAAGTCACAATGCTCATGTTCATACTTCATAGTTCACAAGTCACATGTAATAATGCACATGTCATAGATCAGAGGCACGAGTCAGAGGACATTGGTTACACGTCACATTTTCATTTTCATGTGTTATAGATCAACCAATTAAGTCACATTTCAATGTGCACATGTTATGAATTCGATAAGTCCAATTTATGTAAATTCTTAGAAAAACATCTGAACTTTACATTAACTTATTTCAATGAATCTTCAGGCAATGTTACAAGATATACCAGACAGTACCTAAAATCAATAAATGAAATATTAAAGAGAAGATAAAAAATAAGTAATCTAACTATGGTCAAAGTGTATCATCAGTTGATTTTGTATTATCTGTTTTTTTTTGCTTGATTTTGACTTAATGGAATCTAGCTGCTAGTTCTACAGTTGTGACCATTTTTTTCACAATGTCCATATTTGATAGCTGGTTTCCCTTCACTGGATGACATTTTCCTCTTTTCAACAGGTCTTCCTAAATTTCGCTTTTGATTAGAAGCTAATATAATTATGTCTTTTGCTTCTTTAGGAACTGGCAATTTATTTCAATTTCCAATTGGAAAAATCGAATCTTGGTACGCGTTAATGTATGACGCTCTTGTGTAATAGTACGAACAATAATCATATGGATGTCTCTTCGTATTTACAATCACAGCCAATATATGTGGACATGGTAACTGATTAACTGGAAGCATCTTGTATGTTCACGTGATTTGCTCTATATCTGTGATAAAAGACAAGCTTTCATCATTAACCGAAAATATGGTATGATCGGTAATTATTGGGAGAGTGATGTTAGTTTACATAAATGAATTTCAAGTCACAGATTTAAAGTTCAATGGCATAACACAATGGTAAAGTTAAACTCACAGATCTAAAGTTTAGATAACAGATATATATCTTAGGTCACACATACGTAGTTTAGTTCATAAATATCAATATTACTCTCAAGGTTCTCAAATATGTGCTCAATTCCCTCGTCAATTTCTTATACTTGCTTAACAATTTAGTGAAAGTGCCATTTACATAGATTGTATAATATGTCACAATTATTCCAATAAAGCTACGACAACGTAGTTCTTGGCTACCTTTGTGACTGCATTAATCGATTCCATTATATTTGTTGACATTGTGGAATATCTATTTGTGGCATGAGATATCATGACCACTTTTCAAGTCCAACCTCTTCCTACAAACCTAAAACACGATGATGTTGAGCATATACAATACATTTGTGAAATTTTTTTACGTAAACAAAATTTGATTGAAAGTAATACATTATCATGTAACCCCTAATCTTCTCATTCATTATTCTAGTTGTTGCATGTTATATTCGAATCCTGCCAATGTGTATGCGCAAACAGTCGAATTGAATGCTTACAGTATGTTGTAACCTGATTTACAGTAATATGATTTTAGTTTTGTAGTAGATGATATGAACAAATCCCATGATAGGTTCTCAGATGCACATTTTCAATTGCATTCTTGATACTATTTTGGCGATTTCGTACGAAACACAATCTTTGTCTAACCCCATAAGCCTTCTTCAAGTTTTTGAAAATCCATGTCCAAGATTTGACATTCTCATTATCTCCAATTCCAAAGAAGATTATAAATATGTTGTTATTTGTATCTTGTGTACATGCCTGAAAAGAGATCACCAATATGTCCATTTAAATACATGTCATCAACCATAATCATGTGCCTACAATTCTCCTATCTCAAATTGATGCATTGTGTACCATGAAGTAGTTTTTGAACCTATAGTGACTAACAATCTCTAATCATATGACCATACCAAGGTTTGCTTGTTGGAGCATGGAAAAGAAGATTTGCATCTTACTGAATGAATCTGTTGGATTACTCCTAATCATTTGCAAAGTTTGTTCCCCAGATCTCATGTCCTTCGCATTGTTAAAAGTAACTCCTTATGTATACAACATACTATTACATATATCATTTGTAGTGTATATAGTACGTGATGAGGTGTACTTGTGTTTGATGCAAGATGACACAATGGATGTTGATACTTGCCTATTTGATCCTAATACTATGTTTAAAGCAAATATATGATCATCAATAATCTTTTTAATCTTAAATACATATGTTGTCCCCAATTTCGATGATCCACATATCCAATTACACTCATCATGTGAACACTTGACAAGATATTCCTTATTGTTTGACCGAACAACCATAAATTTGAACATTTGTTGTATTGTAAAAAAAAAAAAAGACATACGCAATTTCAAAATCTCATTATTACGAAAAACCCTCCATTCTTCTACTAGACTAGCATCAGCAACGGATACAATCGTGACCTTATGTTCATATTTGTGATATGATAGGCCGGATGTTGCTTCACATACGTCTGATAACATATCCTGTAATGAAAACAACTTTCTAATAGATTGTACAATAATTGGAACTGTAACACACTGTTGGCCATTTTTGCAGATGTGACATCAATACTTATGGGATATTTGGATGGGTTAAGATTCACGTCATTTAGCATCATGTATGATAACACATTACTATCGCTTTTAATTGTGACCAAGGCAAATTATTGTTCAATACATACTTCATTGTGACTGCCACATTTTCAGAATGCAAGCTAAACTCGGTTATAATGATGTTTACGAGCTTCATACAACAGTAATTACGATCAACTAACACTAACGAAAAATTTGAGCCATTCAACAAACAAACGTTTACATTCCTTATTTCCACAATTGTACACGAAATAATGTGAATCACTAATACCATTACAGGTCACAGTTAACAATTTTGAAGATATGATGTCACAATCCATTTAGGTGCAGGTCACAACTTCTAATTATAGGTCACAAAATGAACACTACTAGTCACACGAATGTTTTACAGTATTTGCATTAAGAGATTAAGTACTATAGATATTAGGTTACAAAGAAAGAATTAAGGTCAATGATACATGCATTCCCTAAATAGCTTTAAATAATTGTGGACATAGTGACTTGACAAATGGTTTGGATATAGGTCACAACTTTCGAATTTATCGATCTAAGGATGGACATTAACGCTCACAAATATGCTCTACAATATTTGCAATAAGATATTAAATGATGTAAATACTAGGTAACAGAGATAGAATTTAAGACACAAATATTTGTATACACTAATAATAGTTAAATAATTGTCAACAAACTCACAATTCATATGGTTTCGATATATGTTACAACTTTTCATTCCATGTCACAGATCTAGAAATCAGGTAACAAATACACGCATGTCTGAATATGCCCAATCTGTGAATATGACCGATTGCATGAAATTTGTAATTCGTTACCCAAATGTAACCGATCATGCAGTCAGTTGTTGAAACAAGTCACAAATATAAAATATGGTCACATAACATCACATACCAACAACAATGGAGCTCTTTAATTTCTCTCATAGCAATTGACGAACAAAGCTTCAACATGGTTTTATAAATTCAAAAATATGAAGATGCGGCAACAATAGAATGTAAGCCGCTACAAATTGTGAATTTGAAACCTTTGAGATATAATTCAAAGCCCTTCGCCATTAATTCAATTCAGCAACGTTAGCAGCCATCTTTAAAAAGCTGATCTACTATGA
Organism: Fraxinus cuspidata; assembly: GCA_903798385.1. NCBI lineage: Eukaryota > Viridiplantae > Streptophyta > Magnoliopsida > Lamiales > Oleaceae > Fraxinus > Fraxinus cuspidata. The sequence continues at coordinate 15,239 of CAIGRP010037247.1, forward strand.
CGAGAAATTGCAATTTATGACCTCAATTGTACGACTATTTTCAATCAACCAAAGTTCGGTGGTGGTAATCGAGAAATTGGTAAATCTCTGCAGCTTTTCTCTTCTACTCGAGCAGTGATTCTGTATTTTGGAGAGTACGGTTTAAGATAGTAGCTGAATGCTTGTTTTAAGATAGTAACTAAATGCTTGATTTCATAAATCTAGCGTGTGTTTTGAGCCCTATTAAAATGAATTTTTGGCCTATTTCATTTTCAGCATCTATGGGGGCCATATTGATAGAACATCCAGTGTGTGTTATTTATGGAAATTGGTTTTAAAAAAATGAGGGTATTTTTAAAATTTTGAGTTTCAAGGTTTTTTGCAACAATTAAAATGCCTGACAATACACTGTGTACTTCCTAATTTTTTAAGAATTAATGTACAATTGAGAAACGAGAAAGCTCAATAAAATTGATTTTAATGAGATTCAAATAGGGGTCTAATTTATTAAAATCTTATTTATGTATACTATATATAAATACGTGAGTTTTGGAATAATAAACATTTTCTCTTAAATTTAAATTGAGGTATACTATATATACTATATATATAAATTCTCCCAAATATTAAAAAAATGCAATTATAAGAAGGCCAGCATAAGGTAGGAAGCTAATAATTTCTGGGCCTTTAAACTTTTTGACATTGGGCCTAGAAGTTTTAGTTTTTAATTAAAAAAAATGGAAGAATTCATAAATCAGGGTTTAAGTTTCAACAATTCAAAATTCAGGTGTTAAGTTTATAAAATACAAAAATAAGGTATTTAGCTAATTAATTAAAAATATTTATTATTTAAAATTATCTAATTAATTAATCAAAAATTAATTTCGGTCACAATTTATCAAATTATTGGACACAAATTTTTTATTGGTCACAAATCAAAAATTTTGTACGTCACATATTATTCATCGGTCACCAATCGAAAATTTTATTGGTCACAACTCATTTATTCATTGCAAATTGATCACAATTTATGAAATTATTGGTCATGACTTATTTTTTGGTTACAAATCAAGAACTTTATAGGTCACACATTATTTTGCGGTCACGAATCGAAAATTTTATAAGTTACAAATTATTCACCGATCGCAAAATCAAAGTTTTTATTGGTTATAACTTAATTACAACTTAATAATTGTGAGTCATAGTCACAATTTTTAGGTCACATATTATTTGGTTGTAAAAAATTAACTAATTATTGGTCACAATTAACTAAATAATTGGTCACTGACACCAACTCCATCTCATCCCAACCACGACCATTACCACAATGACCAAGACCACCACTGACACCACCAAAGCCGCCACCACCACGACCACCGCACATAGCACCGCCGTCAAACACCACCACTGCACAACACTTGCAACCACCACCTCAACATTGCCTTCAGTAGCACCACTGCCACCGTCGCCGTCAGAACTACCTCTGCCACCTAAAACAAATCAACTCCACCACCAACTTGCCACCATAATCACTACCATCACCATTGTAAACAAATCACACATGGCAAAAAAACACCACCACCACTATGTCACGCCAGATCCACCATCACCACCACCACTTCACCTCTACAGCACAACCACCAATTAGAGATCTACCACCAGCAGCCGATTTACCACCACTTCACCTCCACAGCACAGCCACCAAATCTCGATCCACCATCAAGCAGTCGGATCCACCATCTCACCACCGTAGCACAACCACCAAATCAGGACGCAGAGTACACCATCACCATGGCCAAAGCCATCACCACCAACTCTAGATCCACCATCAACAGCCTGATCCACTACTGCCACTAAAACCACTCAAACATCACCACACCATGGAAACCACCACCAACAATAAACAAAAATCAACCAAATCTCGTGGCCGCCATCTTCTCACCCAAAATCATCTCAACACCATGGCGGTACAACGCCACTGCGAGCGGGGTGATTCCAATCGGTGACCCTCACACCGCTTGTGGAGGTGCTCTATCGCGGTAGTGGTGTGAGGTTAGGCTGCCGACAGAGAGGGAGGAGAAGGCTGGTCTGTGGTGCAAGAAGAAGAAGATGGTACTACTAGAAAATTTCAGATCTCTGCGCGGCAGCTACGACTGGAGTTGCGTACGATGGCATTCAGTTCGCCAAATGCCACTTCTGCAGATTAAGAGGATGTCGCCGGTGAAGAGGAAGAGAAGGAGTGAAAGATGAGAGAGACGTGTGAGAGAGAGACGCGTGGAGATGAGAGAAACAGGTGAAGATAAAGATGAGAAAGAGAGAGAGAGAGAGAGAGAGAGATTTAGGTTAATATAACTAATAATTCAGTTAATACCTGATTTTTTATTAAATAAACTTCACACCTGAGTTTTGAATTTGAAAACTTAAATGCCTGATTTTTTGTAATTTCCTCTTAAAAAAATGAACGAGCCAAAATGGAAGAATTAGTGTAAGGTCCCCAGTTTGCTATTGTACCTTGATTTTGACCGAGTTTTTTTCGGTTATTAGTTTAAAGGGTTTAAGTCATAACAGAATTGATTTACCGGTTCTCGAGTTTCTCGGTTAAATCGATTTGTCCAATATGATTTTGACAATATTGGTTACAAGAGTTCAATGAGCCGTCTTGGACAACTCTATTTATTTGACATAAATTAATTTCTATTAAATAAAAACTACTCTATTTATTTGACATCAATTAATTTCTATTAAATAAAAACTGTGTGCATACAAATCATTAAAGCCTCATAAAAATTACAATTTTAATTTTATTGAATTATGAATTGAAGTTATGATTCTTCTTGGACTATATAAATCCCCATTTTCTTGAAAGAAAAAACACACTGAAATCATTCTTCAAATTCTGCAATTAAAAAAAAAAATTGTTTTAAATATTGTTCTGTTATTTTGAGATATTTTTCTAGTGTATTATTGAAATTTTTGAAAATCGTTTATGGTTACTACACAAGTTATTCGATCATTGTATTCTCGGAGTAATTATCCAAAGAGGTCGCAACAATTTACAGCGAACAATTTCACTTTAGGACATCGTGGTATCATAAGTATAGATTGTTAAGTTTTCTTCAAATCCACGTGTTCTGTAATAGCATTTGCAACTAATTTTCTCAAACACTAATTGCAATGCATTGCGTGGGATTTGACTTGGATTTGAACAAGAATTTGTTAAAATTTAATTCAAAAAACTTACAATTATGCCTTATTTTGTGCTTCTCAACGTTTCAAAGAAAAATACATCTTCTAAACACATGTTAGTAAGATCATGACTGGCCCTCGACATCAATTAACAATCATATTTTGTTTTATTTATATTCTATCTTTATCCTTCTTTCTTGGATACAAAATCTCGAGATAGATCAGAATATGAGTAGAATGGCACTTGTGGTGGTTCAAGGCATATGTATGGCTGGCAGCATAATATCTTTGCTCATTGGCATCATTTGCTTCAATTTCAAAAATCATATTACTCTCTGTAGGGTCCCCTATCTCTTTATTTTTCTAACAATATGGTCCAATGCCCAAAAAGATTTTTTCTAGAAAAGATAACGGACATGGTCCCCTAAATTATTTATCATCTTTAACATTGTTCAATGAATGGTACAATAAGCTCGATAATTTATTTCACACACTAGGTCTTTTATATCGAATTTTGAATGGAAGTTATCTACCGACACAAACAGGGTCATGATCCCTATCTAAGTCCCGATCTATAGTTGAGAACTCCAATCCCAAACTTGCTATTTTTTTGGCTCTTTGAATATATTTTTAAAATTTTGACATGTCAAATTTATTAATAAATAAATGGAAAAATGCAATTATGTAATATGTCGAGGTGTTGAAAAATCTATTTGCTTGAGATAATGTGTCAATGTATAAAAATATATTAAAGAAAATAATAAGGAAACAACAAATTTGAGACAGACTCCCATTATGGTGGCCATAATGTCATGGAAGTATATCTGTGACCATTTTCTTTTATTTTTTATTTTCATTTCAAATGAGAAAGTTACTACCCAACCAAAAGTGGGCTCCAATCAAGCATGAGACTTCATTGAGTTAGGAAGTAACAATTATGATTTCATATGCAACAACATTTTCGCAAAAATTAATACATTTTTATTAGACAACAAGCAAGTAGTAGAAAAAACTATATGACAATGTTCAAAGTTATTTCAAATTCTTTCATTAGAAAACATAAACGAATTTGATGTAGATAGCATAAAAATAAATACGATATGTAGTTTAAATTATTAGATGGACAAATTAGGTAGAACCCATGTAAAGAGAAACTGTTAGAAAAAATGAAATGAAAAAGAATATTAAAGGGGGAAAATCTAGAAAAGGTGGGTGCTTGATACAAGGGAAAAATGATTGACAAATATCTATTTACAACCAACATATTTCTCTCTCTTCCCCCAAATCCTATCTGTTCACAAAACAAGAGTGAGAAAGAGAGGTAGAGAAGATCAAGAAAGAGTTTTTTTTTTTAATTTTTTGTTGCCATGGCATTTGCAGGAACAACCCAGAAATGCATGGCATGTGAGAAGACTGTGTATTTGGTTGACAAGTTAACTGCAGATAATAGAGTCTACCACAAGGCTTGTTTTAGATGCCATCACTGCAGAGGCACCCTCAAGGTTAGTTTTTAACTGAATTCTTAGCTAAATTTGCCTGCAAAAATCATTTCTTGATTCTGATTTCATGAAATTTTATCATAATCTCTCATTTTAGAATGGATCTTTGATTCTGAGTTTGGCCTTCAACTATAGATTCTTGATTGAATATATTTTGATTTTGGATTATGGATGTTAAAGACTAAATTTGAATGAATGAAGAGCTTAAGCTTTTAAATGAACTAATTTACCATGATATTAAAGTTGAAAAATGTTCAGAATTCAAGTCTTGTCACCATCTCATTGATGAAAATTGTCCACAAATTGATAAAAAAAAAATAATCTAGTGTACACGGCGCACGCTGAAGTCAATGTGCACATTGTGTTAGTTTAAACTTTTAGATGAGGTGGTCGTTCAATGTAGAAAGATTTTTTATTTATTTGGACCAACATTTCAGATCTGGATTGCATCAATATTATATAAGACCAATTTTTCCAGCTTTATATTTTTCTTCTTTCTTTTGCTATTTTTTTTTTTTTGTAGATAGGTTTCATGTATTCCTAATATTCATAATATGATAATACCAGTTTCATCATTACAACTTGAGAATAT
>CAIGRP010037251.1:0-13473 GCA_903798385.1 Fraxinus cuspidata
AAGATTTATACATGAAAAACTCAATAAGCAAAGATTTTTAGAAGTATAAGTATCTTGCTTGCAATAATCAAAACAAATGGAGCTATATTAAATCATAGGTCAACATTTCTAATCTATAAACCAAAAATCAATATGCACTACTACTATTTACATAGCCAATAAAGATACAATCAATTGTCTTTGGTCCGATCCTAACCTTTTTAATCTTCGATATTTTTACCTTGGCTAAGTACATCTACACTTTTAAATATTTATAGGTAAATTTTTTATATTTCCATAACTCATAAAGTGTTTCAACCTTGCTTTTGTATATTATTTTATTGAGAATGTGATTTGTTGAAATGATGGCTTCACTCCCTCCCTCTACAAGTTTTGGGATGAATCTAAATTTATTAACATAGCATTCATCATTTTCTTAAGAGTTCGATTCTTGTGTTCTGCAGCGCCATTGATTGAGGTAAACATGAAGCAATAGTTTGATGTATGATACAGAATTCTGAACCGAATTCCTCAAATGGTGCAACATACTCTCCACTTAGATCACTATGAAAAATCTTTTTTTCGTTTTTCAAGTTGATTTTCGACTTCATTCTTGTAATATTAAACACTTTCAAAGTTTTATCTTTACTTTCAACAAGTATACATAACAATATCTTATACAATCATCTATAAAGGTGATGAAATACTTTTTACCACCTTTAGTTTGTACAAACTTTAAGTCACATATATTGCTATGAATTAATTCTAAAGGAGCTATATTTCTTTTAATCAGATGAAATGGTATTTTGACTAACTTAGCCCCTATAAATATCTTGCATTTACTGTTTGTGTTAACATACATGGATGGTAATAAACTTAAATTCTTTAACTTGTATACAGAATTGAAGTTTGCATAGCCTAGTCCATGATGCCATAAATTAGATGACTCAAAAATATAAATAGATTAAAAAACTTTATTCTTCAAATTATTTGGTACAATAGTGAAGACATTCATCTTATATAGTCCATAACTTAATTAGCATTTGCCTACATAAATATTGTTCTTCGTAAGTACAAACTTATCAGACACAAAAACTAGTTTGAAACCATTCTTACTAACTAAAGAATCAGACACATGAAGAATATTGTTGAGGATAAGTTCCTCGCCGATATCATCTTCAAAGTCACTTTGTCTTGTCCTTCAACCTTCGAACTTGAAGAGTTTTACATAAATAATTTCTCACCATTTGTAGGAGTATATGATGAGAAATTGTCTAATTAACACATATATGGCGAGTAGCACAACCCACCATTCTATGAGATTTCTAATGTTGTTGCATTCTGAAATAACAGTTGATAAGTTAATATCTAATATTCCTCAAATAATACATCAAATTTGATAAAATTTGCTTTGTCTTGCTTCTTATGCTTGTGACATTCATTTAAGTGATGTCCAATTTTTCCACAATTGTATCATTTGTCCTTGAACTTTTTTGCATTCTTGTTATTTCCTTACTTGAAGGACTCCTCTGAATTCTTACTCTTATTGTTTTATTGCATTTGTTTCCACCATATTAACCTTTTTGTATAGTCAAAGCATCCTCATTCAAGAATTTGGTCAACTTTAGGGTTATAATATAAAACAATATTTCCTATTTCCATCTTTCGAAATCAACCTCACTAATTTTTTTATAATTCTCTCCATGCAGTACGGAGGTTAGATGAACGGTAGTAGAGAGAACCATAATTGAAGGAATAAAAACCAAATGAACATCAGTTGCAGTGTTAACTGTAGTCATTTCTGTTACAAAATAGAAGATAAACCAATTCAAAGTTAAACAAAGTTCAAGAAGGTGTATAAAAATTAAACCAATAATGGATCTTAGTTTAACCGAGAAAATAGAAAGTAATAAAGAAATCACTTAAGATTCATCTTAAGATTTAAGAAAAATTGATAGAAATGATTTCTTTATTGCAGTAAACGAACAAACAATGCAAACTTACTCGAATTTTGAAGAAAACTTAACAAGAATAAGAAATAGAATGTGGAATGAAAAATAGATAGTGGCAAGATTTAAACTTTTTATCCTTAAAATAAATGTGCCGTGCACAGGTGCCAATGGTGGATTGTCAATCATTTTTTAAGATACAATGATCTCTTCTTGTGATAGCAGCATTTTGAATCACAAGAAATGACGAATCGAATGAAGTTTTGTACTAGTTTTTGTATGAAAAAGAAAACTACTTTTATGCACAATTTTGGCTTGTAAACTTTATGTTTATAGATACATTGATTTCCTATAGTTGAAGTGAATGAACCAATGTAGAAGGGTCAAACTTATAGAGGTTGAATGGCTGTAGTTGTAAAAACACAACCCAAAAATCAACTTGTTCACGAAAAGTTGTCTCAGTCAAATAACACTTGATGTCCGCCGCCTGACGACTGGAGTGGTTTTTTCAAAATTTGACCAATCACTACACACGAAGCGTCCACTCGAGTAATCGATTAAATTTTTTTCTTTTTTTCATTTAATTAATTCAAAAGTTCTGTTTTATCATCCCTACTTTATTCACTAATTTCTCATACACCCGAAAATGGTTTTCGACTTCCAAATATACCAAATTCAGTTACGCGGGGAGTAGAGCGTGTTTGACTCATTTTTCGTTAAAATTGAGTAGTGGGACCCATCGAAATATTTTTTAAAGATTGATCAAAATCATTTTTTTATTTAACTATTTCCAACAAAAGTTTCATTATACATCGTCCATCACCCTAACACCACTAGTGACATGGTCCATCCCCCAATAGTCCGTGGCCAACCCTTTCCCCATGTAAATTTGTGTTTGTATTTGGTGCCAACTTTGTCATCGGTCGAGATCAAGTTAATGTTCATTAGTGACTAAATTTATACTTTCATCAACTAAAGATAAAACTAATAAATATGGAACAATCAAGATGATATATGGAGAATTTTTTTCTCTTAAATGTGTGTTGGAAAAAATGCTCTCAAGACAGCTTTGTATTTCTTTTTTCGATTTTCCCCTAGATCCCAAAAGTTTTTTTCTTTTTCTTTACAAAGACTTCCTATTTATAGTGTTTTGACCGACATAGTGTCCGTTGGATCAGAATTATGTGGCCTCATCTCCTTAACTAAGACTTCACATCATTATCTGTCATACAATAAATATATTGACAACGGACCAGTCACCCTATGCAACATTCTTTATTACAAACACTACATCAATCATTCCTAAACATTGTCTACAAAGCTTGTAAGAGACAGTTTCAGCTTCAGGAGCTTCGAATGATTTGGTTTGGAGGAAGATTTGTACAAGTCTTCTGTGTGAAGAGCTTCGTATTCTTTTCTGACTTCTTTAGGTAGCACTTTGGCTTAATAGGAAGCACTTTGGATTTATGTACTTCAGCCATTTAGGTAGTGCTTCGGCAAAATAGCTTCAGCCATTCATTTGATCTCTCTACATTTGATCAGTTGAGTCTTTGTTGACTTTTATTTCCACGTGAATTGCTACGTGGTGTTTTGACTTGAGCCTTGGTGGCAAAGCATAAAAATTGTCCCCAAGTCTAGGCAAGATTATTTATGTAATGCATAGACTTGTATGTATAAAACTTTTGTTATGGGGTAAATTTTACCACACCACAATAATCTGAGTATACATATTTATATTATAGTTAGAATTTAAATGTACCTGACTTGCATGAATTACCGGTTAGTGTTGTCCGAAGTTGTATACCTTACGACATCTCACTTTCTGGAACAATTCTGAAGAATGCCAGCAAGGCAAGTTAATTTTGTAGCTATTTTATTCGAATTGGCTTTATACATCCGAAGCCTTGTATAAATTGGTTGAGGTAAAGGGACTATGTCACTTGCAGAGGCTTCAATTCACTAATTACGAGGAACCAAGTTTTTAAAACATTTGGGGAACATGAGACGTTGTCATTACTTACAACTAAAGTGGTTCATCTTCCCATACACGCAATCGTCGCCGTATTTAATGCATAATGATTGCTATCGTGTGCAAGTCCAACGAATTTTAGGTGCATAATAGCGCGTGACAAAGATGCTCTGATATGGGTCGTAGAAGACAAAGCGGTAGATGAATTGAGTGGCTTAGATTTAAACTTCAAATGAATGGTCGGATGATCCAGATCGACATCAAATGGCTAGGATTAAGAGCTTCCGCATATAAAAGGCAACAGTTTAGAGCAAAAAATCACTTTACCTTTCACATAATTAGCATTCATATTTTCCAAAAATCTCTCATTCTCCTTTCTTTCTCCTTGCATTCATCATTTTTCGTTAATTCTCCTTCACCATTCTTCCATCCAATTTGTAAGTATTTTATAACTTTAACTTCTAAAACTCAATGGCTTTTTCACACTCTACTGGGGGTGATGTAGATCTTAGCGAAGTAGCTACTGAGATGGGTGCACAAATAACTTATACGACTGACCTGGTTCGAGCCATCCAAGCAGGGCAGGGTGTTTTGCCTTCCGAGAAGGGTAGTAGAAACAATGAAATAGTTTATGGGGCAGCTAAAATCCCTTCAACCGTAAATCTATCACAATTAGCAAACATTAGAGAAAAATATTATATCCTCTACGACATAGAACTTATGTCCCCCCATTGACGAACGAGCCTACTTTTCGAGGAAGGGTTGCATTGCTCTGAGTGAGTTTCTTTTAAAGGCAGGCTTTCGGCTGCCCATCCACCCATTTTTTAGAGTTGTTCTAAGATTGTACGGGTTGGCTCCCTCCCAACTCACCCCCAATGCTTGGATCCAACTAATGGAACCTATTCTCTATGGAATGAGACTTCCCTTGGAGATGACATGTCCCTCTATGTCTTTCCACCATTTTCCAACCTTGGGTCCTAGGGAAAGAGGATTCTAATTAGTGGTATTCCTTATGTTCGTGGGAGTCGTATTCCCCCTTTATCTTGGGTCTTCCCTTCTCCATCAGAGGATGGAAGGAGACATGGTTATGGATGAGAGAAAAGTGGCAGGAATGTGAGGGTGACATAATCCCCGCACATAAGAGTTTTGACCTCCTATTTCGAAGCTCGTGAGTGTTGTATTTCCTTTTGATTTCCAAGTATTGACGATTCTAATATTAACATTTTTTTGATGTCTTGTAGAGTCTGTTGAACGGTTCGACCTTAGCCAACTCGATTGGGAAGTTCTAACAGACATATACTGACGTCCCTCATCTTCTCCTGAATTTGACCATTTGATCCTTTCTAGTCGATTCTTTGAAGAATTCTATCTAATGGCCTAAAGAGGTAGCGTTCCTTTTACGATAAAATTTATTTGCTTGTCTACATAATTATCGTCGACCTTGTCCTTTGCCTTTGTAGAAAATTTTGAGAAGATGAGATACCTCATACCTGGTATGGCAACTATATTGCTGCCATATCCACTTCTAGGAAAAGGGGCTAAATCCCTTATCTGTTGCGGCCATACAGGTGAAGGACCAGGTCAGTCGCAAAGCTGGTAGCTAGGAAGGGGACGTGTGACCTCCCGTGAAGGATAAAGGGAAGAAAATAGTAGAGGAGGTCCCCAAACAAAAGTACTGCTTCTCCACCACTAGAGAGTAGGTCAACGGACGTTCTGCCCCCATGATCCGAAGTCTCCACCAGGGAGAAATTGATGGCGACCTCCATCACTGCAGTCACTGGGGACAGAAGAGGTCAACTGCCATGGAGCCCATACAACAGGATCCTTCTAAAAGCGTGAGGACTCCAAGAGACTCCACCACTTCCGACACTCCTCCAAAAAGAAAACTCGCCTTGAAAAAGATAAGTGATGAACTGGCTCTGGAAGCTCTTTCCTTACTTCCTCCCGAAGTTCAAACTACAACTGCTACATTTTACAAATACTAAATGGAGAGGTGGCAGACTTTTGTCAAGACCAGCGACTCCATGGATCTATTTTCCACCATGGAGAGCTGATGGAAAGGGCCTTCGACATGGCTATAGAGGCTGAAGCCACTCTTTAAAAACCTTCAATGTAAAAGTAGAGAATTCATGAATAAAGCCTCTCAGACCGAGGAAGAAGCCAGCAAAGCAAAGGTCGGGGCAGAGGCGTTGAGAAAGTAGTAGGTTAAGGACATGGGATTGAGCAGTTCGCCCACACTATGGCTTCTTTAGTGCAAATTTAATTTAGATTGCGAACTTTCTTTCCTGGACATAGGATTGAGCAGTTCACCCACACTAAGGCTTCTTTAACAACTCTAGTTGTTAAAGGCATGTGATACACTTCGCGAGTAGGTAGGTGGTCCATTTTGGAATCCAGTTCTTCATTGAAGGGTACACACTTCTCTGCATAGGGACGGTTCATCTACGTAGATGCTTCTCCCAGGGCTTTTGTCGCTTGGGAGGTATTTCTAACTTACAAACACTTTAATAAGAGTCAATGTTATTGAATCAAGAATTGTACAAACTGGATATTTACATTAATACTGGTAATGCTTCCGTAAATGCTCCGCATTCCATGGATGAGGTTGTGTCTTTCCATCCATATTTTCAATTTTATTGGTTCCGGGCCGAACCTCTTCTTTGATGCGATATGGGCCTTCCCAATTGGGACCAAGGGTTCTTACGTCATATTCTTTAGAAAATAGAGACCCTCTGAAGCACTAATTCATTCAAATGAAATGACTTCTTCTTTAATTTAGAATTGTAGTATCTATTCATTTTTAGTTGATAAATAGCCAATTTTCCTTGAGAGCCATCCATCATTTCCTCAAAGAGGTCTAGTCAGCATCTCTTAGCTCATCATTAGATATTTCGTTGAAATAAATTTGACAAGGAGACGACAAACCTACTTCAACTGGGCTCAAAGCCTCAGTCTCGTAAGTCATAAAGAAGAGAGTTTTCCATGTAGTAGTTCTGCTTGTAGTTCAAATGGTCCATAGGACTTGAGATAGTTTATCTACCTAGGCCCCTTTAGAAGTACTCAACTTTCTCTTCAACTTGTACTTAATTGTCTTGTTAACAGTTTAACCTGTCCATTTGTCTGAGGGTGACGTGGAAAGAAAAAGTGTTTCTTAATGCCCAACTCCTCGGAAAAGTTTCTAACCTTCTTATTATAGAACTGTCATCCATTGTCCGAAACAATCGAATGGGGAATTCTGACCTAAAAATGATGTTTTTCCATAGAGACTTGGAAGTATTGGCTTCTGTAATTTTAGCAAAGGGTTCGTCTTCCACCCATTTGGTAAAATAATCAATGGCAACGATCGCAAAGCTGGAATTTTCCCTTCCTTTAGGAAGGGGACCTATTGATTGATTTCACATTTAGTAAATGGCCAGGGACTGGAAACAACACTTAACTCTTGAGAAAGCTGTCTCTAAATTGTTGCGAAGCGCTGACACTTATCAAACTACTGTATGTTATTTCTCAAGGTGGGCCATAATATCCTTACATCAACACTTTTTGTGCCAAGGACCATCCTCTTGTGTGATTGCCACATACCCCTTCATGAATTTCTCGGAGCACATAGTTGGCTTGTTCTCCACCTATGCATATGAGTAAAGGAAAGAAGATTCCTCGTTTATATAGCACATTGTCTTGGAAAATGAAGTAAGCGCCTTTTGAACTTATGTGCCTCTTCTTTTTCAGAAGGTAATATCTGGTCCTTGAGAAATGATATAATTGGACTCATCCATAATGGAGTATCTTCGACCCAAATTATGTCTTCGTCGTAGCAATAGAGGGCCTAGGAAGATGCTCTATGGACATTACAGTGATCAACTAGAAACCTTTAGTGCTTGCCAATTTGAAATGGGGTCGGCATGAGCATTCTCTTAGTGTAGGATTTGTACCAACTTAAATTTTTCAAAAGTGGGGAAGAACTCCATAACCAATTTCAAATAATTGGCCATGGACTTATCTCTAGAAGAAAAATTGCCATGGACCTGACTAACTACTAGCTGGGAGTCACTACTGATCAAGAGCCGTTTTGCCTGCATTTTCGTGTCCAATCTGAGGCCACGGAAGAGGGACTCATATTCTGCTACATTATTGGTGGTTTTGAAATCTAACCTTACAGTACAAGTAAGCTTATGTCCTTCATGACTAACAAGAACTACTCCTACTCCTGATCCAGTGTCCCCTGACAATCTATTAACAAAAAGGTTCCACGTGGGAGGTTCGACAAGTTCCATCTCCTCTTCTATTTTTGGAATAAGGGTGAACTCTGCCACAAAATATGTTAAACCTTCCCTTTGATAGCAACCCTTGGTTTGAACACAACATCAAACTCGCTAAGCTCCACAGCCCACTTCAATAATCTCCCTGAAGCATCAGGCTTTTGCATCACTTGCTTGAGAGGGAAGTTAGTTAGCACATGTATAGTATGGGCCGGAAATGTGGCCTCAATTTTTGGGAGGCTATCACTAAGGAAAATGCTAACTTCTCCATGTTTGGATAGCCAGTCAATTGCCAAAAGTTCTTTGCTTACATAATAAGCAGGCGGTTGGTGATCATATTCCTCTCTTATGAGGATTGAACTGATTAACTCGGGGGTTACTACCAAGTAAAGCTGCAGTGGTTCATTGGTCTTTGGCTTGAAAAGGAAGGGAGTCTGGCCCAAGTGCTTCTTTAGCTCTTGCAGGGCTACCTCACATTCCTCTGTCCACTGGAATTTATTTCCTCGTTTCAGAACTTTGAAAAAAGGAAGGCACTTGACCATCGCCTTAGAGACGAAGCGATTCAGGGCAACCACACATCCAATGAGGCTCTGCACCTCCTTCGATTTCAGCGGTGACCTCATCTCAATCAAGGCCTTGATCTTTTCTAAGTTGGCCTCGATGCATCTCTGATTGACCATGTAGTCCAAAAATATTCTTGAAGCAACTCCAAAGGCGTATTTTAAAGGGTCAAGCCTCATTATGTACCTCCTTAATATTTGAAAAGCTTCGCTGAGGTAATTAACATGATCCTTCATCTTCAAACTCTTCATCAGCATGTCGTCCATATATACCTCCATTGTTTTCTCAGTAAGGTCAACGAACATCTTGTTGAAAAGTCTTTGATAGGTGGCCTCGGTATTTTTCAACTCAAAGGGCTTGACCTTGTAGCAATAAAGACCTTTATCTACTATGAAGGACATATGCCATTCATCAATTGGGAACATTGGGATCTGATTGTACCTAAAATATGCATCCATGAAGATAAGAAGTTCATGCCCAACTGTCTAATCCACAAGTTGTCTATTGGGGAAAGTGGAAAGATGTCTTTAGGTCCTTGATTCAAATTCAAGAAATCCACATAGATTCTCCACTTACCGTGTGCTTCCTGACCAAGATTGGGTTAGAGACCCATTCTAGATATATTGACTCCCGGATGAAACAATTGTCGATTAGCTTCTTAACTTCGTCCTTTAAGGCTTCATATATCTCCGAGTTGAGAGCTCTCCTTTTCTACCTATGAGCTGTAGCCTTTGAATCAATTTTCAAGTGGTGACAACTGACTTTTGGATCAATCCCAACCATGTCTCTGTGCTTCCAGGCGAAGACATCTAAATTCTTTATCAGGAAGCTTATCAACTTCTCCTTGGCTTTAACCGGCAGATTTTTTCCAACCAGCAGGTATTGGAAGGGGTCATGTGGATCCACTGGAAAGCTCTCCAGTTCCTCCATAGAGGTTGTTTGAGGCTCGCAATCGATGATGCGAGGGTCCAACTCCTCCAACCTAGCTGTTTCTTCGACAGGTTCCCTTCTTTAGGAGGTATGTGTTCTTCGCAAATAGTCTCTTCTTCAAAGATCTTTATAACTTCGAATATTACTTCTTTTTCGGAGGCATCCTTCATTTTGATATCTTTCCCTTGTTTAGGGTTTCTTCCTTGTTCAAGGATCTCGTCCATGTCAATGTCTGTGAAGAGCATATTTTCACTGTTTAGTTCGTCTTTCCTAAAGGAATTCGAATAAAATTCATTCGCGCTCCTCTTATCACCTCTAACAGTGGCTATGCCATTCTCGGTAGGGAAATTCATACACAGATGGCAGATGGATGTGACGACCCATAGTTCCTTCAGGGCTGGCCTCCCTAGCACTCCGTGATAAGTGGAACAGTTGTCCAATACCAAAAATTCCATAAAATGATGAGTAGTCAAGGGTACGGTCCCCATGTCTATTGCTAGAATGATCTTACCCCTTGGGATGATGTTATCACTCGTGAAGCCATACAAGGGAGAAATCATTGGGGTCAGCTCGTGATCAACCTCCATCTTATCATAGGTGGCCCCAAAGATAATATTGACAGAGCTTCCATTATCTACTAACATTCTTTTTAGGCCATTGTACGCTACAATGGCCCTCACCATTTGGACGTCACAGAGTGGACAATGCACACCAGCTGCATCATCTTGACTGAAGGTGATGGGTTGGACCCTTTTTTTAGCATAGGCTCAGTTGTTGACTAAGAAGCTTGTCATTGGGAGGTCATTCGCTTCCCTGACATAGTTTTTCTAGGAATTTCTAGATTTACCCTCAACATATGGGCCTCCAAAAATTGGGTCAATTTTCCTGATGGGCTCTTGGCAGCATTCGCTAGGAGGGCTTTTTCTTTGCCTTTGACCCTTCCTGGGTCTTTCCGCACCATTGTCTCTCCTTTTAGGAGTGTCGTTTCTATTGGGGCTCCTCAGTTCAACATTCCTGGGCTGCTAGGTCTTCCTATAAGGAGCATCTCTTCGGAGGCACCGCTTATCCCCTTATTGGTATTCCGAGGGTACCTCGCAATTTCCTCGCAGTCAGTAGTAGTGTGGCTATAGAAGCGATGGTATGTACAATAAAGGGACCCTTCATCCCTATTTCTAAGTTCAGAGCCTCGTCCCCTACCTCTCCCCATTTGGGTAAATCTTTGATAGGGTTTGTTCGGTAATGTTTCAGTACCAAGATTCACTTTCTCATAGGCATTGCGTTTAATGTCTCTGCAGGCAACACTTGTCTAGGATTGAGAGGGGTCAACTGTCTATCCTGGTAATCCGTCAAATGTGAAGTTGGCCTATTCATCTTTGCATTTGGGGAGGAAGAGTCCTTGGTTAGCCCTGTTCTTGTAATCTCTCAATCCTTCATTGATAATCTCACGTGTTTCCATTTCTAGTAAGGCGTCATAGCTGGAAGAGTTGTTGTTCTGCACATCTCTCCATGAGAGAGAGTTCATGTCCAATCCCCCCTCTTAGGGCTGTTAGAGTCTCCATATTAGTCACTTGCACACAATAGGTCATCTCATCGGTGAAGTAGGACAAGAAACTTTTCAGGGACTCACCCTACTACTGCTGCATATCATGTAGGTGTTGAATAGATCATTCACCTTCTTTGCTTATAGCAAAGCACTTAAAGAATATATTTTAAAATTTGGCCAGCTTCTGATGCTTCCTTCTGGTAATCTGGTATACCATATTTCAGCCGCTTCACTTAAGGCTAAGTGGAAAGCTCTACACTTCATGGTTGGAGTGGCTCCTCTTAGACTCATGTGAGTCTTGAAGCTGTTGAGATGCTCCACAGGATCACCTCTCCCATCGTACTTGAAAATCTTGGGTAGCGTTAATAGTTCAGCACAAGGGCATTTCTAATTGCTTGTGAAAATGGTGAATTGTTGTCATCATCGTCAAAGTCATAGGACCTTTGTGGTTCATTAGAATCATCTTCTCTAAACTGAGTTTTCGGGGACGTATATTTCTAGGGGGGATTCTGAGGCACATTGTTGCAAACTGGTTTATCTTGTCTCTAGAACCGAAGAGGCTCATGTTGTCTATTTCTAGGTATAAGAGGTTGAGCCTTTCTATTTTTACGCAGCCACGAGCTATGCTTGTCGAAGACGCTTGCGCACTTCTAAGGCCGATCTTCTAGTTTGTAATTTAGAGAAAAGTTGAATGGAGCCTTGTTGGGTCATTCAGTGGAGTAGTTAGTGGATGTATCAACCTCAGGCATTTGGCTTTGAACCTCTTCTTCACAGTGGTAGTATCCCTGTGACGGGTCATTGAATGCATTTCCTGGGCTTGCATATGGAGGAACTGGGTATCCTCCTTAGCCCCGCATGCTCATCAGCAGTTCATGCATCACCATGTTCTGCTGAGTTATATTCCTCATATTGGCAGCCATTGTAGCCACTCTTCTAGTGAGTCTAGCGACTATTCTGGCCACGTCCCTTGACCCGCCTCGTCTATGATGTTGATGAGGTCGAAGGCGGGCGACTAGGATGGCATGCAAAAGTTATCCTTCTTCAAGGTATCCCCTGATCGTTCGAGTTACATTTTCATCATTTCTTGAACTCATGTTAACAAGCTTTTTCCTGACAAGATGTTCCTTTTCTCAAGGATCGTGCTGGCTCTAAGCCATTTTGTATTTTCCAATGGTTCTTTCTTCAAGAATACCAATTTTTTCAAAGGTTAGAACATTTTTTTCGAGTTACTTCGAACTGGCTTCTTCCCACGGGATTTTCATGGTTAAAATGTGTGGTTTTCCATAGTTGGCGCAAATATGTTGACCTCGAAAAATATGACGCTGACGTGGACAATAAATGTTGAACTCACTCACGTCAAATCAAACAAAATTCAGTGCATTTTGACTGGAGAACCGAAAGGAAGTTAGGGAAATGTAGAGGTCGGAGATATTTCACGATGTAAGACACAAGTGTTCAAGCACCGACGGTGAAACAAAGATGATTGAGCTAACAAAAATCTTCAATCAAATGCCTATGATTATCAACTAAAGATCAAGCTAATAATAATGGAACAAGCAAGATAATATATGGAGAATTTTGTCCCTTTAAATGTGTGTTAGGAAAAAAATGCTCACAAGACCGCTTTGTATTTCATTTTTCGATTTTCTATCAAATCCCAAAAGTTTTTTCTTTTGTCTTTACAAAGATTTCATATTTATAGTGTTTTGACCGACGTGGTGTCCGTTGATAGCCCAAGAATAACTAACCAAGAGGGGGTGAATTGGTTTTTAAAACTTTTTCGAAAAAAAAATCTAAATTCAACCAAGAAAAGACTAAATAGATTAATTTAAATAATAAGCACATGTATAAAAGCGATAAGTAATAGGGAGAGAGGAAGAAAATGATATATTTGTGGAGGTTTGATCCAAAGCAATGATCTACGTCCCCTGTTACCAAGCTCTCCGACACGAGAAAGGCATTTTCACTATGTTGATTGATTTATGGTGCAATCCAACTCTTTACAACGCTTCCGGTGACATACAAACAAAGAGCACCGATCCTTATACAATGTTGTACTTTACGGGACCTCAATATGACCCACACGGTGACTTATAACAAGGAGTACCGATCTTTATACAATGTTGATCTTTAAGGGATTTCAATACGACCCACACTTTATCAAAGTTATTTTACAATGAAATTTCTCTTTTGATAAATAATGCAAACAAATTAAGTACTAAGAGAGACTAACGCTTAAATGAATAGTAAATAGCTCAAGAGTTAGATGAAAAACTTTGATGAATA
>CAIGRP010037283.1:0-29832 GCA_903798385.1 Fraxinus cuspidata
AAATTATAGGTAAAATATAGTCTATAGTTCTAATTGAGGATTTATGTTGTCCCCCCTTACTTTGTTAACTTAATAAAGTTTTGGAACCAAGTGCAAAAAATTAAATTTAAAAAAAACTCAATTCATCTCATTTTCCTCAAATCATACTCACACACGTTTTCATAGTTTTTGAATATTCAAAGCATTGAATCTCATAATTGATAGGCTGAAATGTTGCATTAAACCTCAAATTATATTCATGTACATTTAACATTTGTACACACACACGTATAACATAAGGAATGAAACTACAATTAACCAATTAACCCATTTTAAATTCTCTTTAATTGGAAAGTGATGAATGTAATCGTTTTATTACCTTTCAATCCCAAACTACACACTTTCTAATATATGTGAAATTTATACATTGAAATATATACACTTTAAACAAAAAAAAAATTGTTAAGGGAAAAAAAGTGAAGGAGATTGTTTAAAGGCATTGGTTGCATTCAAGAAGCAATATTTACATCCAACTTCATCGATTCAAAAGCGTCAAACGAAAGTAGGTAGAGGTGCAAGTGTTTATTTGGTTTTCAAATTATGATTTTTCGTTAAAAGTTTGAATGAATTGGTACTTCTGGGTACGGTGCTTAGGCACTACTATAGTTTGAATGATCATTATCCGTCTCTACGTGTTATGATATTGCTAGAGAAATCGGATTTTACCGAAAATCCTTCTATGTGTGACGGTATGAATCCACAGTTCGAAATTTCTAATTTGATAACAAAATGCACCTATGATATCTATTGAGTTTCAAAATCATGGGGTTAATTCCCCTTTTTTAGGTTGATTTGATATGCTTGGGGCATGGACGATGGCAGATGATGATACAACATGCTACGGAGAAGCATGTGACTTAACGTTTTTAATTCGAATATGCAATATTTATGTTTTTTTTTAAAACAGATTTTTAAGAACATCATAACTGGAACAATTCTAAGAACGTTTTTTGAATAAGTTATGTTTAAAAGTAGTTATGTGTTAAAAGAAATTAACTTACAAGTCACCATTTACCATAAAAGAAAGCATTAACAATTTAGTGTTGCTATTTTTTTAAATTTTCAGCTTTTGCCCTGGAATTCAAAAATTCATAACTCAATTGTTACTTGAAATTTTTCGACATAATCATTGGCGTTTGATAGCCTCATAGGTTAGCTATTGAATAAACTTGAAATCATGTCGATCCGACGTCCGTAGAATTTCATATGTCATTTGAAGTAAACCGTGCTGGGTTACCTTCTGAACGTAGTGGCTGCAAGGTTTTGAAAAATATTTTAACGCCTCATATGTTGCCGACGGAAGATGATTTTTGTATATGTCATAATATAAAGTATTTCATACTTTACTAAAACATTTCATGGAGTTTCGGGATCGATAGCTATGCAAACAAAATTATTTTTGAAATTATCATTGAGATAGAAAACAAAAGCAGCAAATTTTATTTTCTTTTTATTTCATGTCAATAGTTGTATATACGGTATGTTAGTTGTATATATAGTATGTTGGTTGCATATCTGGTAAGCTGCATATACGGTATGTTAGTTGCATACAGTATGTTACTGTAAGTTGTATATCCGGTATGTTGCATATACGGTATGGTATTGTATAGTTAATTATTTAATTAAATCTAAGGTCTACGGGTAAAGTAAAGTTAATCTGGTAACGTTTCGATCCATGCGGGTCGGGGCATTATGCTAACAACCCCCCACATGAATGAAAATTCTACAGTATGCAATCCAAAAATGTAAATGATACGCAGACTCTAACAAAGGAGTACACAAGACAAGCTATAACGTCAGGATATATGGCTTGTGACTTTGAACTTTCCTTAGTTGAATATAATCGAATTTACTTATCTAATTGGTGAACGCGATCTCTTGAACCATTCAGCCGTTTGTATAAATCAAAACAATTGTACTAACACTATAACTCATCTAACCATTTCAATTCTCATGGTGTGTTCATTTTGGCATTGAATAACTCTTTGTTTCATAAGTGCTTTAAGAGAATTTCAGCTTTTGTTTCATTGAACCAAGATCTTGGAATTTCCAAAGACTTGATCCTTTGAAAATTTACAAGTGCACGGAATCGTGGTCAAATAATATAATGATGAATAGAGAGTCGAACATACGAGGACTATGCATTAACTGAGTTAAAATTAATTACAATTTTCATCGAGTAACAAACAAATTTTGGAATTTTTTCTATACTAATACCTAAATTATCAATTAAATTAATGAAAGTAAGTAAATATGTTTTTCAAATATGTTCAATGCATTGTTAAGATGTAGAATCTCCCTTATTATTCAATTTTTAGTCTAACAATTAAAATGACAATTTGAAATCATTCATGTTGGTCAATGTTCTTAATTTAATTGAAATATATATATATATATATATATATATATTGTTTTTACATCATCTATCGAACCTTATCATATTTATTATATTGTACTTAAACACTATTGTCTCCCTCATTAATAATAAAATTCACTAAGTTACTAGAAATCATATTCAAGTGAAAAGACATAACCATGATTTTTGATAAATTGAGAAGATGAAGATAAATCTTGAATCTTTTCAGTGGTTTCTTGATGAATCTCCATTTGCAAATTCTCTTCTTTGTCCAAAAATTAAATTTGAATATTCACTTGATTGAATTCTTGCAAGTCTCTTTCAATTCTCTCACAAAAATTATGATTTTTCCTCATTTGATGATAATAATTGATAAATATTGGATTATGAGATGTATATATGAGAGATTTTTAATATGTATTCTATTGTTACGAATTTTTAGTAGTAGAAAATTGGTTGAAAATCACGTCCAAATTGGTTTCCAAAAGAGTTCAAATGAAATAAGGAAAGTTTTCTACGCGCGCGGATTTTTGGTCTCTGCGGAGCAGTCAGAATTTTTAGGCATAACTTTCTCTTCCGATATCCGATTGAGACGATTCAAAGTGTGTTGGAAATCTAATTCAAAGGACCAAAACGTTTTTAGAAATAGAATCTTTCCAATTCAGACGTCTACTATACCGAAAATGGATCTCAATCTTCGACTAAAAATCTGGAATATAATTGTGCGATTGAAAATTGATTTTGATAATATTTTGATCATATTTCCTTCCTTTGTTTAATTCTAATTTCAACAAATTGTCTCCTAACAATTTTCAAAGTATTGTATCATGGTCCGAATTAACTATTGAATATTTGTAATTTGGTCCCCAAATTTTGAACTTTGTCACATTTCTTTGATTTTCATTTGTTCCTTCCAATTCCTTGTTCAACAATAGAGATTTACATATATAACATAAAATAAAATAATTTAGAATATATTTTGTAAATAGAACTTCCAAACATCGATATTTTAGGCACCCGAATAAGTATATAAAATACACTTATCAATTTCTGCTATGTTGATTCCATTCAATAGGCTTTAGGCTCATTCCCCTTGAAAGATGGTATATTTGATCTCTAGTTAGTCCTTTCATCAAAGGATCCGCTATTTTTTCCTTTGATTTACTATAGTTAATCGAGATTATACCACTAAATATTAACTGTTTAATTGTATTGTCTCTCCGACAAATATGTCGAAATTTACCATTATACATACTATTTGTGCCATTGCAATTGTCGATCGATTATCATAATGTATATTAATCGAAGGTACCAATTTTTACCAACATGAAATATCCTCAAGAAAATTATGAAGTCATTCCGCTTCTTCTTCGATTTTATCTAAAGCAATAAACTCATATTCCGTCGTGGATCGAGCTATACAAGTTTGCTTAGATGATTTCTAGAACACAGCTCCGTATCCAATGGTAAATACATAACCACTTGTGGACTTTAAATCATTTGTGTTAGATATCCAATTTGTATCGATATATCCTTCAGACATTGCAGGATTTCTTGAGTAGTGTAATCCATAGTTAATCATGTGTCTTAAGTATTTAAGAACTCGATTTAATGTTGTCCAATGGTCATTATTTGGATTATTTGTAAATCTACTCAATTTGTTGACTGCGGATGCTATATCAAGACGCGTGTAATTGTTAATATACATCAAGCCGCCTCTAACACATTAATATTCTAATTGAGATACAAGATCACCAGTATTTTTGGTTAAGTGTAAACTTAAGTCTACTGATATTTTAACTGGATTATCGTCATACGTTTTTAAGTATAGCCTCAATATAGTGTAATTAAGACAATGACAAACCGTCAAATGTTAGAGATTTTAATCCTTAATATCACGTTAGTTATTCCAATATCTTTTATGTCAAAATGTTTTATTAACATTTTCTTGGTCGAGGTAATAATGTTCAAATTATTTATCATGATTAGCATATAATTAACATATAGACATACGATCACGTATTCATTAAGTGTGATTTAATGTAATCATATTTTTCACATTCATTAATTTTGAAACCATTTGACATCATAACTTTGTCAAATTTTTCATGTCATTGCTTCGGTGCTTGTTTTAGTCCATACAACAATTTTACAAGCTTACACACTCTATTCTTATTTTTCGGAGCAACAAAACCTTCGAGTTGTTCCATATATATTTCTTCTTCTAGATGGTCTTTTGGTGGGGATTAAAATTATATTTTTAGTAGATTTTGATAGAAGTTTTTGAAATGTGTAGTTGAAAAGTTGTGGAACCCATGAAAGACGTGGTTGATATTGATTGTTTGACTTTGACTTGGATTAAAATCAAATTTTAATTTGGACCAAACAGGGGGCCTAATTTACCATTTAGAAATGCAATATTAACATCCATTTGATCTATTTCAATATTATTTAATGCAGCAATTGTAATCAGTACACGTATAGACGCGATCCTTGTAACCGTTGAATAGGTTTCGAAGAAATCTAGTCCTTCATTTGTTTCTATTTTTTGTCTACTAGTCTAGTCTTATACTTGTCTATTGATCCATCCGACTTCAATTTCTTTCTTTTTTCATTTTTTGAAAATTCACTTGCAGCCTAAAACTTTGTTTCCCGGAGGAAGTACAACCAATTCCTAAGTATGGTTATTCATGATGGATTCAATTTCATTATTATGTGCTTCTTTCCAAAAAGGAGCTTCAAGGGTGAACATTACTTCATTAAACGTCATTGGATTATTTTGTAGTAGATATTTTAGAAATTTTGGACCAAAGGTCTTATGTATCATTTGCCTTTTAGTGCGCCTTGATTCTTCATCTACTTGATGATTATTATCTTCTTGATAGTTTCCAATGACAATATTGTAAACTTATTTGTGTGAACTTACTTCTTTCTCTTCAAAAGGGAAAAATATCATCAAAAAATACAGCATTCCTTGATCCAATGATAACACATACATGTACATCAAGTATTTCAGATTTATGAACCAAAAATCGGTATGCACTATAGTTGTTTGCATACATGATAAAGACACAATCAATTATCTTAGGTCCATTCTTTACTTGTTTAGATTTAGGTATTTATACCTTTGACAAAGACCCCAACACTTTAAGATATTTATAGGAAGGTTTTCGACATTTCCATAACTCATAAGGTGATTCATTCTTACTCTTGTGTGGTATTTTATTAAGGATATGATTTGTCAAAAGTAAAGCTTCTCCCAACAAGTTTTGAGATAAGACTGAATTTAATCAACATTGCATTTATCATTTTCTTAAGTGTTCGATTCTTGCGTTTAGCAACATCATTAGATTGAGGTGAGTATGGTGCTGTTATTGGATGAATAATTCCATACTCTGAACAAAAATCTTCAAACGGTGTAACATATTATTAACCTCGATCACTACGAATCGCCTTTATCCTTTTTCCAAGTTGATTTTCAACTTCAGTTTTATAGTGTTTAAACACTTTCAAAGTTTCAATATTACTTTCAACAAGTATACATAATAGTATCTTGTACATTCGTCTATGAACATGAAGAAATATTTTATTACCACATTTTTGTTTGGACATACTTTAAATTACATATATCGGTGTGAATAAGTTCAAAATGTGTTGTGCTACGTTCGATCGAATAAAACGGAGCTTTGGCTAATTTAGCCTTTACACAAATTTCGCATTTTCCATATATATTAAAATGCATACTCAATAGTAAACTTAAATTCATTAGTTTGCTTATAAAATTAAAGTTTACATGTTCCAGTCCATGATGCCATAAATTAGAAGACTCAATAATACAAGCAGAAGAAGATAAATTTTTTTTTTAGTTATTCGGTATAATGGTAAGGACATTCATCTAGAATAATCAATCTTTTAGTTTTTGCCTACATACATATTATTCTTGGTAAGTATAAACTTATTTGATACAAAGACTAATTTAAATCCATGCTTACTTAACAAAGAACCCGACACTAAATTCTTGCAAATATTCGACACATGAAGAACATTATTAAGGCTATGTTCATTGCCCGATGTCATCTTCAAAATAACTTTACCTTGTCCTTCAACCTTTGAACTTGAAGAGTTTCCCATAAACAATTTCTCACCATCGGTCGGAGTGTAGGATGAGAACAATCGTTTGTGCACAAATATGACGGATAACACCCGTATATACCCACCATTTTATGGGATTTCCAACATTGTTGCATTATGAAATAACGACCGATAAGTTTATATCTGATATATCATTAGATATTTTATCAGATTCAATAATATTCACTTGAGTTTTTTTTAAGGTTTACGACAATCAATAGAGCGATGTCCGGCCTTTCCACAATTATAGCAATTGTCATTGAACTTTTTTGCATTCTTCTTTGATAGTTCGCCGTAATGCTCTCTTTTCTTGCTTCTGTTATATGATTCTACCACATTAGCTTTAGCTTGTGGTATATGACTTCCAACAAGCTTGTCTGAATTTCGATTATCTTCTTCAATTCTCAATTGGAGAATGAGTTCTTAAATATTCATCTCCTTATGGTTATGCATGAAATAATTTTTGAAGTCCTTCCACATGGGTAAAAGTTTCTTGATAATTGCATCCACTTGAAATGATTCACTGAGAGTCATATTCTTGGCATGAATGTTATCGAGTATAACCCTCAATTCTTGAACTTAGCTGATGACTGTTCTTAAATCAATCATTTTGTAGTTTAAGAATTTTTCCACAATGAACTTCTTAATTTCGGAGTCTTCAGTCATGTACTTCTTTTCCAAGGATTCTCACAGTTCCTTTGCAACTTTCTTGGAACTATACACATTATATAATGTGTTGTCCAACCTATATAGAATATAGTTTTTGCATAAGAAGTCGGAATGTTTCAAAGCGTCCAATGCAATAAATAATGCCCTATTATTTTTCCCTTCTTGTACGGCGGGAATGTCTTCTTTTAAGAATTTTGCCAATTTTAGGATTGTGAGATAGAACAACTTTTTTTTGCACTACTTTTTGAAATCAACTCCACTAAACTTCTCTGATTTCTCTCCATTTGGAAAGGAATTAGTATGAACAGTGGGAGGGGCAACCGTAACTGGAGGAATCACAACAGTAGAAACCAAGTTAGGTAACATTCCTTTTGAAGCTCCCATATTCGAAGTATCATTCGAAGCAGGGCCGGCCCTGAGGTGAGGCCAATGAGGCCGGCGCCTCAGGCCCAAACGTGGAGGTGGCCTATTTTTTGGCCCCCCCCCCCCAATTTTTTTTTTAGTTAGGCCCAGATGGCCCGCAAATTTTATTTTTTTTAGTCAGGCCTAGCCCAACGGGCCTATTTGTTTTAAAAACTAACCTAAAACCAGCTTCATTCCATTCCCCTCAGCCCCGTCCGTGACCCTGTCTTCTACACACCTTCATTCCCGTCACCCGACTGCCGGTCTGCCCCTTCAGCCCTTCTCAAGTGAAGTCGTCCACCCTCCACCAGACACCGGTCCACGGTACGCAGTCTACATGCCTAACGCCTTCATTCCCATCTTCTCTCAGACCTCAGTCTGCCCGTCGCCCGACTGCCCCTTCAGCCCTTCTCAAGTGAAGTCGTCCACCAGACATCGGTCCACCGTCCAGGGTACGCCCCCTCTCAAGGCTGAAATCTGGGCTTTCGCCAGTCGTCCGCCGCTGCCGCCTGCCGATTAAACTGAAATTTTTGGCGTTCGCCACAGACCGACAACACCACTGCTGCCGTGCTGCGGACCTGCGGTGCTGCCTTCTGAGTTCTGAATATTGATTCCCAAACTCATTGAAAATCTTCTTCACCTATCAAGGGTACGTAACGTGGGCCTTGTTGAGAACAATTTTATATATGCAAGGGATAAATTAATTCCCAAAATTTTTATTTTTTGTACACTATCGAAAACTTCTTCCAATTTGTTCCCTTCTTCTGAGGTGTATTAAAATTCTGTGATTCTTTCTATTCACTACTGAATATGGCTGACCATGTCTCTTGGATTCTTCTGTAGGAACTAGTTTCTGGATTTGACCAAGAAGCAGTTGTTGTAGTCATGGCACGTCAAGTTTCTTTCAAAATGGAAAACGAGGTTGTATGCTGATGCTTTTTATGCTTGGTTGCAAGGAAACTTGTTTGTTTATGTTGTGCTTGAGCAAGGAAAATGTTAGTAGAATTTTGTTGTCTATTTTGGTCTTAGTAATTGTTTGCGGAACCATTTGACATTTCCATGGCATAAGGTGACCTTTTAAGAAGCTGATTACAATTTCTTTATTGCCTTCGTCTATGTACTGTCTTGATCCGTAACAATGTACAGACTTTAAGGATCGAATTTGCCAGCTGATAATTGGATTAATATTTTAAAATTTGCTAGTTTGGATTTTTAGGTTATCATGTTTCTACTTTTCTGCAATCCATGGAGAGACTCATCATGTAAGATACACGTAAACTTGATGATTAGGTATTGCATTTGAACTTGAACATGCTTTTATCCTAAATATGATGATTTTATGCTAATTCTTTTGCAGACATCTTTCATACAAAATGTATTTTCTGCGAAACTTCTTCTTGGATATATGTTAGTTCCAGTCTCAGCAACTATTGTGGCTGAAGCATGGTTGCTATCAACTTCGAAATTTAGATGAAACATTGTAACAAGTATTGACAAATATATCAGTTCTCTAATAATGTCTAGAGCTGTAGACTCCATTGATGTTCATTATGTGAAGTTACAAGAAATAAATGTTTTTTTTTTTTAATTTCAATTACATGGTATACATAAACTTAATGCACAATAATTGGCCCTTCTCCTTGGTATTTGACATTTGCCAAGTTTTTTTACCTTGGTTCCACCATGACAGATTTCCTTATCCATGTTTGATATTCCTTGCAGGCTGAATTTGACCCCATAAGATGGTTGGATAAGTCATTGATTCATATATGTTCTCGGTTTGGGGAGTACCAGAAGGATACCCCATCTTCTTTCACCTTATCTCCTAGATTTTCAATATTTCCTCAGTTCATGTTTAATTTACGACGTTCGCAGTTTGTCCAGGTACACAATAATCTTCTTTATACGTATAAATTTTACCTTGTACACATTTTAACATGGCAGAAGAGAATTTTGTTAGAGAGAAATAGAGAGTATGAAAAAGGAGGATAAAATATTATCTACTGCCAAAACTGGAAAAAATTGCATTTAGTGTTTAACTACAAAAGCCACCCAGCTCTTTTGTGAATCTATCAAAGTTTTCCCATTGGAACCTCCAAAGAGATGCAAAGAAAATATTTATATCCCTATAAACGCAATGAAAAGAAGGTTGCTTGCAATTGCTTGTTAGCGTGTAGGAAAATAATTGAGGTTTCATAAATATTATGTTGTTTCATAAGTATGCGAGAAACTAGGCAACAAGGATTTAAATAGAGTCTCAAGAATTGATTGAAAACTGAGAACGCTAAAGCTTCATTTATGGTCAAAGATTCAGCCGTGTAACGACCCAAGCCCCATGTCCAAACCATTAGATGTATTGTCCGCTTTTGGTAGGATCTCTGTCCTCTTATACCTCATGGATTTATATTGCGTCCCCTAGGATTTGAATCCAAGATCTCCACCTTATGAGAGATATAAGTTGAATCCTAGTATCAACAACTTGTAATTTATTTATCTTGTATTTTTATTTGTATAAAATATTGCTGTCCTTATAATTTTTGATTCTGAAGAAAGCGGAAGTTACCAAGATACTAAGGTTCCAAATCATATGATCTTGATTAGTGGGAAATTAACAATTAGACAGATGGACAATTACGTATCAAGATTATGCCTCCCTACCATTAAGATTTCACAAAAGATTGAAAGTTCTGAGATGGAGATAGAACATCACTAGTGTAAAAGTATTTGAGATATTCGCATTAAGGAAATATACATAAATGTAAGGGAAAACAGAGCATCTCCCTGCAAACAGATTCCTTTTGCACATTTACCTCATGAATTCTGGCATTGTTCAATTCAGCTTTACAACTATAAACTGTAAAATCTTATTTCTCGATTTTTAATTTTGACTTTTTCTGATACAGGTCTTCAACAACAGCCCAGATGAGACGGCACATTTTCGAATGATTCTTAACAGAGAAAATGTTGCTAATTCAGTCGTAATGATTCAACCCTCATTGACCTCTTACTCTTTTCATTCTGGACCAGAACCTGCTCTTCTCGATGTGGCTTCCATTGCTGCTGATAGAATCCTTCTTTTAGATTCATATTTCATTGTTGTCATATTTCATGGTTCAACTATTGCTCAATGGCGAAAAGCTGGATATCATGAACAGCCTGAACATCAGGTATGTAGATGTAAAAACTAATAGCACATGCATAACCTTTTCCTCATGATACTTTTGAAGTATAAATCATCAACAGTAAACCAACACCAAATAAAAAAATGACAGGAAGACATGCCTAGTATCAAGCATTAATTTGTAAAGAATAAAGATTGATTTTGTAAAGGTATTGGGTAATCTTTTATCACAAAAGTAAAAATAAAAATGGAAATGGAATGGTAATGTTAACATCCTAAACTCCACATTAACTTTGTTAATTCTTATTATTTGCGATTGGTAGACTTTTTTGTGAGAAATAGCTAAATAGAACCTTAAAACTCTTTGCAGTTTATAAAGCTGTTTCAGTTTTGGTGATGTACATGGTTGCAACATCTAGGGGATTATTGCTCTCCCCTTAAGATAATAAACAATGTGAATGATACTATCAAAAATGGTCTCTTACTCTTGTCCTTGATTATGTAAAAGATCAAGATTAAAAGATAACTTATCTTTTACTGTTGGACAAGGAAATTTTTATCCTCTAGATTAATGATTTTCGTTTAAATTTTTCTGAATTTTTAGAATGACTCAGATCCTAAGAGTGTGTTTGATGGATAATATTGAGGGAAGAATGTATTTTAAATAGTGATATGATGTGAAATATGTGGTTAAAAAATAAGGAAAAGTTATTGGTGTGATGAAAAATATTATTTTATTAAAGAATGTGGTTGAAACTTGAAAATGAGTTTTAAAATAATATATTTTGAAGGAATGTGTACCAAATAGGGGCTAAGTTTAACTATAGAACCATGTATAAAGAAGTCTAAATCAGAAAAGGCAATTCAAATATGTTAAAAGTAAATTATTGTCAAAAGACGCAAATTGTGCAAACAAGTAGGAAAGAAGCATACTTATGAAGTGAAAAAAAAATTAATTTCGTTTATTTTCATTTCCTTACCATTTATTATGATTTTTGGATCTTTTCACCTTTGTAAGCCATCTTATAGTATTGTTTTTTTTTTTTTTTTCTTATGCTTGTCCTGGAAGCTTGGCTATATATGTATTTTGATGTAAATAGACTGCACCCTATACAACGTAGTAAGAACTAAAATTTTTAGTTGAATATTAACTAGCATTTCGGATATTTATAATTATTCAGCCTGCTATTGTTTTTTAATTTATTTTAGATGCACAACTCCAAGTATTGACTATATCTGTTTATTATGTTTATTTATTGTGTACTTCAAGCAAAGTTGAGAAACCCTCAAGTATTGGTTTTATATCGAATTTCTACTCTAGTAGAGAATCATTGACTCTATTCTGATTAAAGCTGTTCATTATGTGTATTATGTACTTCGACCAAAATCGAGAAACCCTCAAGAACTGATAACAATTCTGATATGTTTTCGAATTGTGATCACAAATTTCTGTTGAATAATTAATGAATCTGTTAAAAGGTTTAAAATTTATTCTTGTAATGCATAATATGAAACTATCCGTAAAGCAATATTGGGGAGATTATCAAACCCTCTGTACATATAAAATATGAGCACATTTTATTCTGTTAACAAAATCCACTCTCCTCCCTTCCCCAACACAAAGTTATCATGGATGACCACAATCAG
Organism: Fraxinus cuspidata; assembly: GCA_903798385.1. Lineage (NCBI taxonomy): Eukaryota > Viridiplantae > Streptophyta > Magnoliopsida > Lamiales > Oleaceae > Fraxinus > Fraxinus cuspidata. Next base: position 12,366 of record CAIGRP010037283.1, read on the forward strand.
GAGGCTTTGTTGGTCTGGAGGGAAGCTTGTGGACATCTCAATAAATTAATCATATTGGTTAGGCAGCTACATCCATTCATGAATGTGGTGCTTTAATTTATCCAAGTCAAATTACTTACTGGTTTCTGGATGGATGAACTTGATTAGCTTGTTAGGGAAGATCTGCTACTATTAATTTGCATCTGAGCTGTTTGCGACCCAGGATGTTATTTTATCATTTAACTTGATGGGTGCAATTCAAATGTTTACTATCCTTGCAGGCGTTCACTCAATTGTTGCAAGCTCCACGAGAAGATGCAGATGCAATAATTAAAGAAAGATTTCCAGTACCTCGATTAGTAATTTGTGATCAGCATGGTTCTCAGGTCTTTATTCTATATTTCAACAAATGTGTATTGGCCTTGTTTATATTTTACACCTTACTAATTGTGACATGCAACTAGCCATCAGGGAGTCGCTGCAACTGGCCGGACTAAAATATTTTTTGCTTTCTCTTCTATTTTCTTTTTGCATGCTTAGAAGTTGTTTTGGAATTCATAACTCGTAAATCTTTGATTCTAGGAAATTGTTTGAGGCAGGTCTATTTGAACTTGTTTGATGTTCAACTCCCTTTGGCTTTAAATGACCTGTTAGTTTTGTGGAAGGTATGCATCTTGTTTATGATGGAATCACTGGGAAACTAGTATACTGGTTCGTAGAATGGTGGTCTCATCATGGAGTTCTTGTTGCAGTGTCTTATGTCTTAACAAATGAATAGTACGGTCATCTCCACACTTTGCTTTATGAATCCATGCCTTCTTTAGTCTTAGTTACCATGCTTTAAGTGGAACATGTAATACTTTTCTGTCATTTAGAAGAGGCCTGTACCTCAAGTTCAAATACTTATTAGAATAGCATGCTTTAGTGAGATCTCTCGTACTTCTCTCTCTGCCCTTCAGAGATTGCTGAACTTTACCTTCAGTTCAAATTCCTTACACCATCCTATGAAACATTCTTCTCTGCTTTTGCCTTTCTTATTTCCTCCACCCCCATTCCTCCCTTCTCCACAACATAAAAATGACTTTAAAGTCAATTATTTACACATACAGTTGCATTTAACAGTTTAATGTGTTACCATAGTGGAGCAGAAACCAAGATATTTATCTGAGACAATTCTAAGCTTTTTGCAAACTAGAATACCTGATGTCTTCTACATCCAAGCATTTAGATCTGAGAAATTGTAGCATTTCTACTATTTACATTTAAGGAATTGTAATGTTCAAACTTGTGATTGATGTCAAGGGATGGAATAAATTCTTTAAGTGGGGTCTTAAAGCAACAGAGGAATCAAACTACTGTTTCAGTCTTCTTGGATTTCATCACTAGGCATACATGAATGAGGAGAGTATCCTCAGAGTAACGAGGAGAGAAAAAGCAGAGAATTTGAAGTTTCTTCAGTTTGATGATCAACAGTTTGGTTTACTTGTATATAAAAGAGAACTTTGTTGCTGAAGCGTATGTAGAGTGAAACTTCTTTATTTATTCTCTAGGACACTTTAATTCTCTCAAGAGCAAGTTGAGTTGCGAGTGCTTGGGAGAGCTACAAAAAGACGTAGTATTATCACTGTTTCTGTAACTGATTGAGGTTAATACTCTGTTTGGGTTTCATTCCATTTTACTAAAATTTTATTTTTCAAGAAATGAGTGGTGGAAAAAGTGGATCCTACGAAATGTGTGGTTAAAATTTATGTTTGACTTTGAAAAGTAACTCAAAAGTAAAATGGAATGAAACCTAAACAGAGGCTAATTGCGAGCTTTAAACTTCTGGATTAGTAGAGAGTTAAAATGACCATTTGCAAATCTTTTTGCATAGAAGTGTTACTGATGGGCTGTTAGTGCATGCGGCGTCTTCTTTTTTATTATTATTATTATTATTTTTGTGGGGGGGAGGGTTGTTGGCGGGTGGGAGTTGGGGGTGTTATTGTAAACATGAATATCTTGATTTAGCATCGTGTTATGTGAAATGGAACTCAAGTTCTATAGCAATAATAATGTAGTTTTTCTGATTAGAATGAATTATTTGCAGGCTCGTTTTTTGCTTGCAAAATTGAATCCTTCGGCTACATATAACTCGGATGTTCCAGCTGTTCCTGGAGGCGATATCCTCTTTACAGATGATGTCAGCTTTGAGGTCTTCTTGGATCATCTTCAGCGGTTAGCAGTTCAATAGAATCTCTCTTACAAATTGTCAGAGGTTAGCTTGAAGGTATAACACAACCAATTTTGTTTAAGTTGTTTCCCTGGATAATATGTACAGTCGTGTGCAACTGGTTTTATAATCTCCTTTAAGCTCATATATTTGCAAGAAATCTTTGATTGGGATCGTAATAAAGTAGATTTTCAAGGTTTTATATATATATATAGATAGATAGGTATTCATTTATGACTTGATTCCTCAAGTTCTATATGCCCTTTTTTTGTCGTGAGCATAAATTCTTAGTTCTATTTAATTACTTTTGGCTGGGTGTGGATTCGTCTTATCTTACTCTTTATGTATAACTTGAGCTTGAAGAACCTTATGTTCTAGTTTGCTGAGTGTATTGCTGAATGAGTATAATTTCGAATTCAAGGACTGATCCATCCAAGCCTGGCCTGCACAATTTTCAGTCTGGCCAGGCAAACACTTTGATACCCATGTAGTTAGTTACCTGAAGAAAAAAGTGAAAAGTAGTCTAATAAGTAGTTTCATATTCAATATCAAACCATGGCTAAATTAGTTAAAAATAACTAAATGCACAGCTGGTTTATATAGGTTTTGACTAAATTTTGCTGCAAAACTGTTGATCCACAGATTCGATGATCTTGTTAGCGATAGAACTTGCATATCCGACATGGCCACAAATCTGCAATTCAGGATAAAAATTTCTACTCTATGTCCACAAGATTTTTCTTTTTTGCATTCTTTCTTTGGCCTGAACCTCCATATTCATTACTTCAATTTGGTCACAGCAAGAACAGTTTCATGACTCCACCAACTTGAATCCTGCTTTTAGATTGTTGGAAAATTTCGAGAGAGATGGACGTGGAAACTTCGATCATCAAATTGAAGAATGAAACCAAAATGGAAGATCTTGAACCAAGAGATGTAGAAAATCAGAAAATGGAGGCTTGAACATTTGAAGAGACAATGTTCTAAAACGATATTTGCCCGCTTTAAATCTTTAGATTTCTTAGGAGATTCACCAGCAAATAGCTAGAGAATTAGTCAAGCGTTAGGTGGGTTTATGATAAGCAAATATGTGAACCCACAAGAGGGAACAACAACAAATTTTAGGCCTGTTCTTTTTACCATTTTTAAATCGTTTTTTGTTTTCGATTTTCCAAAACAGTGACAACGCGTTCTCTTTCCCATTTTCGAAAACGCGTTTTTGAAAACAAGTTAAAAATTTGTAAAAAAAACTCAGAATGACAAATTTGTCATTTTGGATGTTTTCAATTATAATCAGGTCAAAATTTTCAAAACGCGTTTTGGACGTTTTCAAAACAATTTTTCAAAATGCAAAAAAAAACACATTTTCAAAAATCTCAAAATGGACACTCAAAATACAAAACACAAAATGAATTCAAAATTCAAAATACAAAACTGAAACACAAAGAGAACAGCTCCTTAGTTTCTGAATTAAGGTTTGTCAAATTTTGGAAAGATGTTTATAAGCAAGATATTCAATTTCTTGGCCCCTTTATTCTACTCAAATACATCTATATACAGATATGAAACCATATATATAAACAAATGGATGTGTTTCTACATGAGAAGGGAACTTTTCATCAAGTCAACATTCAAATTATTTTAAAACTGAACAACTCGCTCAAGTAGACTGCAATATATCTGCCTTCGCAGTTTCTTCGACTATACCAAGCTTTCTATCTACTTGAGTTGTTGCCTAGAATTCAATCCGACACCTTTTATTTTCAATCATTGTGCTAGTTGGCTTGTAATCTATCGTGCATTAACCTATAATTTTCTTTATTGTTTGAAAAATTCAGATAAGTGTGTATTCCGTGCTTATAAACTTGATATATATCTATAACGTAGAGCAAATTTCTACTTATTTTTGTGTAAATATTATCATCATAGGTAAAACCTAAAATTGGAGGTACTTTGAGAAAAAAAAGAAGATTTTAAGCTTAATTGGAGTTGGTTTGAAACAATTGAAGATTAAATGAATTGCACGGAATTGATAAGAAGCATTAATAGAGAAATTGAAGGAAAGTCACAAGGTTCAAGAGTAAAGTTCAACTTATGAAAAGTTCGGAGACTGATTTACACACTTACGAAACTTGAAAAGAACCAATTTTTGAAAATTATGGAGGTTCAAGGACCAACATGAACACTTTTGAAAGTTTCGATCATTATTGAATATTTGAACAAAAAGGGACCAAAACGTTACGAAAAACTTGAAGAAGGACCAAAAAAAATGGAAGTTGCAGGGTGACTGCGGTTTATCCGCGAGCACACCGCGGATGAAAAGCAAAAAAAGGTTTTTCCCAGTTCGACTTTCAAGATGGTTCGAGCACTATTTATAGACCTAATTTATGTCAAAATAAGGTTACACACTCAAGAGATAAAATGAGAAGATAGATGGATTCTTAAAGCAAGTAATTTATCCCTTTTTTTTCCCCCACCATTATAATGTGTAAATCCCAATAGCTAGGAGGATGATGTAACCTAATTTTGAACATTTAATTTGAATTATCAAGACTTTCGAAGTCAATTCTTTTATATATTGATTTTACTTCTTTAATTAATGCTTTGAAATAATTTATTTCATCAATTTGTCGACTATAACAAATAGAGAGGTGGGCTATAAATTTCGACCACGTACTAAAATCCGGAAATTGAATAAAAAGTAGATTACAAAATTAAAGACCATAACTGAATCCAAATCTGGATATTTTACAGAACTTAAGACTGACTCGTTAATTAATATTATCTAATTTTAGCCATTAGTTTACTGCAATAAACTATGTTAACGAAACCCAAAAAGTCCGATCCTCAATTTATTAAAAAAAAAAAAGAAGGAACCAAATAATTTGATCATTAGTGCACCAGCCGATGCAGAAATTCCATATTGCTAAAGCTTTATTTTCTTAAAAAATAATATCAAATCCAAAAGAAGAATATATACCAAATTTAACTTAAATATTTGTAATGTTTACTTGCAAATTTTTTCTTTTATTTTACATAATATTGGAGACTAAGTAAGTGATTCATATCTACTAAAACTCAACTGAATATCAAGAAAATCTCATTCGAAACTAAACTTATCCCAACAAATCACAACGGCTAATTATTTTTACTTGGTCAAATTTCAATTCGATTTTTTCATGTTTGATTGCCCATTTACATCCCACTTTGAAAGCATTTTTAGTTATCCCCACAATCTTCATCTCTTTTCTTTAAGGTAAGTTGTTTTCGATTTTCTTGGTATAAATTTGATGCCTATGCAACCGTTTTCTAAGCTTGAATCTTGTTTCATCCATAAAGACGTGTAATATCATCTCCAATTGAGATTACTCCACCTATCTCATCCACTATTAATTAGTGGGGTGTAGTTTATTGTTGGTAGACGTGATTTTGTATATTTTGCTATTTCGTAGGTTGCTATTTCGTGTCAAAGTGCATATTTGATACGAGAACGAAAGAGGAAGTAAAATGAAATGGCCTCTAGACACGGCCTAGCATGTCCAACCTGGTAAGCACTGCAATCCTCATAGCTTCCCGGCCCAGCTTTTAAGTTACTTTTCGCCTTTTGACAGTAAGCACAAGACGGAAAAAGCAGCTTTTAAGCTGGGCCAATTAAATTGAGAGATTTCTGAAGTTTTTTCGTTTATTCAGGAGACCAAAGTCCAAATTATCACCAGAAGTCCAGTTTCATATAAGAGGAGTACAGTTCACATTGGATGGGGTAAAATTCTCCCTCAAACTACATTTTTTCATTCTTGAATATATTGGATATGCAGTATGTATGGACAAGATTTGAACTTCTCGTTTTCCAGTATTGCGTGTAAAACATATTGTGACTGCTCTTCCTTCCCCAATATAATTCTTATTTCCTTGCCAATATCACTTATTTTTGTCAAACTGCTTATCTTATGTACTGTTAGGAACTTGCGGCCACCAAATCAGCAAAACTAGGAAAGTTGTTGAAACAGTACCCTCAAAATGATCTCTCCCGTTTATTGCGTGACATTCCTGCTGATCCAGAATCATTTGAGCTTGTTGGGAGATTCTGCCATGGCTACGATATCAAATTGTCAAATGAAAACGTTGTCCGTGTTGCGTGTATTGCTCATTACCTTGGAATGACCGAAAGCCACTGTCCTAACAATCTACTAAACAAAGCCCTCAACTTCTTTGAACACCAAATTCTTCCTAATTGGCACAGTTCCATCAAAGCTCTGAAGAGTGCAGAAAATGTTCTTGACCAATCCGTGAATCTTGGCCTAGTTGATGCATGTATGGAATCTATCGTCGCAAAGGTGCAGGAAGATCCACGTTTACTTGGAGATCCAATCAAGAACTTGTCTTCTGATGACGATGATAGCGATGGAAAGGAAATGGTTTATAGACCAAATGCCAGGAGGAGGCTTTTTGATCTTGAGTGGAAATCTGAGGATTTAACGGTACTCTCGTTGAGGTTTTATGAACCTGTAATTCGTGAAATGATTCAACGAAAAGTCCCTCTAGAATACGTAGCTGCATCCCTTTGTCAGTATGCGAAGAAATGGGTGTTCGAAAAAGAAGAGAACTGTGAGAAAGAGATAGTTGAATCTTTGGAGAGATTGATTCCTCATCAGAAAGGGATATTTCCTTGCACATTTCTGTTTGAGATGCTAAAATCTGCAGTATCACTTGATGCTAGCACTGAATGCAAAAATGGATTGGAGATCAGAATCGGAAAACAATTAGATCAGGCAAATGTAAAAGATCTATTCATACCTACCCAAGGATACACAGAGGATGAACAGTATGATACTGAGAGTATACGAAGAATTTTGAAGAATTTCTACAGCAATTATGCCGGTCCGGATGCTTCTGGATTCATCAAAGTGGCAGAATTAGTTGATAATTTCTTGGCAGAGGTTGCTAGTGATATAGATTTGAAGATGACCACATTTATATCACTTGCTGATATGTCGATAGCAGTCTCAGAGGGAACAGATCGAACTTTGGATGGATTATACAGAGCTGTTGACATATATCTAGACAAGCATAGACATCTTACAGAATCAGAAAGAGAGAAATTATGCAGGGTTTTGGATTGCAACAAAATGTCAGTTGAAGCTCGTGAACATGCAGCGCAGAACGAAAGGTTGCCATTGCGTGTGGTGGTGCAGGTTTTATTCATAGGGCAGTTGCAGCTTCGGGATACCATCGCGAAAGAAGTGCAAGGTTCTGACGACAGGCTCTTGAAGCTCGAGGAGGAGGAAGAGGAAGAAGAAACGAGGGCGGAAATGGAAAAGATGGGAACTATGGTGTTGGAGCTAGAGAAAGAGTGCCATATAATGAGGAGAGAGATTCAAAAAGGCAGCTGCACTATGAAGAAACCAAGCATGTGGAAGGAAATGAAGAGAAAACTAGGGTGCATGACTACCATGCATGATCATAACTGCCATGTCAAGAAGAAGAAGAAGGTGCATCCAAGATAGACTAGTTATCGGTTTTATGATTCCCACCACCACGGTCGACCAATAGTACTGATTTCAATAATGTATGACTACGATGTCGCTTAAGAATGTCTGTTGGGAAATAATATGTTAATACTATTTCCAAATATTAGTTTATTCTGTCTTTATGATGATCTCTTGCCTATCGTTACATAACTTTATTTATTTATTTATTTAATGTACGGGTATATTTTTGTTACGGGTGAAATTGCTCCTTTTGAAGATTTCTGCGCAGGACCACGTCAGTAATATTTTTGCATTTTTCTAGTACTCATGACTAAAAAAATTAATTATAAAGCCAATGACTCCAATTTCTGATCAATTAGGGGCTGAAACACACAATAAAACGGATTCAGGAGGTGATTTGCAAATTTCTGAATTTTTGGTGGTTAAATCACAACATTAGGAAAGCTTAGGAACCAAAGTGAGTTTTGAAAACTGCTAGATTTGATAAGGGGCTGATTTGATTACCAAGGATCAATAAGAGATTGATTCAGCAAGTCTGATAAGTCCAGGGGGAAAATTGCAAAGCTTGGGAAATGTAGGGATCGAATTGTCATTTTTGACACACTAACTTGGTGGAAGTCTATAAAAATCAATGGTTCTCGATGAAAAATCATCATTTCACCAATCAATTACTAGAGATTATGTATAACATCCATTTCGAAATTCCATTATTTCCTTCATAAATTCTACTTTTCAAATTCAAAGTTCATCCACAACATTGAACCACAAATTTATTTCAACTACAATTTCGATCTAACAATTCTAATATCGACATACTAAAGCATTTATTTTCGACATTGGTTGTCTCAAGAACTAGAAAACACATGAAAACATGAACATTCAAAATCACCAAAAACCGAAATAAAAATTTATGTTTTAGATAAGCCATTTGAGTGTAAGATTCTAAAATCAAGAGTGGACTGGAAATTTACAAATTTCTTCAACCAAGTCGAGAGTTAAGACATTTCAATCAGCAATGGTTAAGAATCATCAACAAATTAGGAAAATGCCACTTGTTGACATAACAAGAGTTGTCAAGTGTAGATTGAGTGAAAAAATAGCCCAATAATTTTTTGTCGCGCGACAAAGTGTAAAAAATAATATAAAGAATGATGTACATATACTATGATTGAACAAATTAATACTCTTTTTTGCTAAATTTTCCTTATTACGACAAAGTGTAAAAAATAATGTAAAGAATGATGTACATGTACTATGATTGAACAAATCAATAGTCTCTTTTTTTGCTAAATTTTCCTTATTACAAATGATTTAAATCTTGTCTTTTACTATACTACCTATTACCCATTAGTTAAGTCATGTTTCACTTAAAAAACTTCTCAACGAGCTATTGCTTTAGACTTCAAATTTTTATCAACCTAGAGTACTGGAAATTCTTGACGGCAAACGAACTTGACCATTTATGTAGAAGGGTATTTTCGTAATAGCACCTAAAAATGATGACTTTTGCAAATACATATAAAATTGGCCACATTTCAAATCCACCCCTCAAATTTGACTACAAATCAAGATTGCCCATTATATTATAGCTTAAGCAAGTGCTTAAGCCACGGTTTAAGAAAGGGACACAATTCTATTTGATAAAATTTTAAGTTTAATTAATACTTATTTGTGAGTACACCTTTCTTTTATTCATACTAGTTTTGGCCAGTGCAATGCACGGGTTTTTCTATATCGAAGGTTATGTTAGCGTTGTATATAATTTTAAGCCATCATAAATATCGAATTCGGATGCTGGATTAATAGGTTTTCTAAATGAGTATTCAATCAAGGTAAAGAAATCCAATTCAATAACAGCGTGAAGAACAATTAGGGAAGGTGTCATAAATTACATACCATATGCAAGAAGAACTGACAATTTGTAAATGTAATCCAATGAAAATGAATTAGTTTGGATTATGAATTGTGATAAACACAGTTTTAACAATTTTATATTTGCAAACAATCAAAATAAAAAAAGAAAGAAAACAAAGATATAATTCTTTTGCCCAGCAAATTTCTTCAAGTTTATAGGTAGATCTCCTCTCAAAATCTCCTCCAATATTTTTGTTCACTTTACCCATTCCAGTTCTGGACATCCAAATATCTCTTCAAGTACGTGTGACTGCAATACTGCAACCTATGACCTCAAAATGGCTCCAGAGCTTATTTAAGCTTGTTGATCTGTATGCATATCTTAATCAGATCATTAGCAAGCATCTAAACAACAAAGATATAGTTCAAAAATATAATGATAATCATTATTTGTTAAGAAATCAACTTAATATTTTACGGTTCAAAAATTTTGGTAATCGAAGAAGATAACATACTGGCTAGTGGCTACCTATTTTAAATCTCTTTTCATTTGCAAAATACTAAATAGAGTACATAAAAAGACAAATTTATTAGTCTATAAGTAAATTTGGTGCCATACAATTAGATAGGAATTAGGATTCTAGTTAAACTTACATTCACTTTTATTTTAGTGACTTCAACCATCTAACACGTAATCAAATCAATGTACCATAATTTTCCACTGAAAGCAGAAGTTATTACTTTGTGTTTATGTTGGAGCTCATCGCTCTCCTGATCATTTTGAAAATCACTCTTGCAGTGGAACATGGTAAATGTAAGTTCCAATGACTAAGCTTGCCAGTGACAAAGAAACTGTAAGTGCAACTATTTTTCCACTTTCTTATAAGTCATGCACTCGGAATATAGAGTTGTACGTACCTTGACGAATCTGTTAAAAAGATAAAATCAAATAACAATAATGTGCTAATCAGTTGACAAACAAATCAGAAAAATGAAAAATTTGAGGAGGTTTTGTAGCAAAAATGATGCGTATAGAAAAGTTTACATCTGAGAATTGTTTGTGAAATCTTTTGTGTATGTTATATTATATAAGAGCAGTTGGTTATATTTATAAGAAAAATTCGGCAGAAATCTTAAGCTAATTGATTAAATAAATTTACTATAAAGGAAGTGTGTTAACTTGATTCAAGATCAAATGAGCACAAAATATTAATGTACACGTCCAACATTTTACTTATTTTCAATTTGGATTAATACAAAATCATATTTTATAAGTAAGAGTGAAGAAAGGTGTCTCCATGCCTTGGGTACCCAATTTCAGTCTTCGTACCAGCATTTGAGACTTCTGCTCTATTATGACCTATACACGAAGAACTTACCTCAAAAATTGATTTACAAATAGACTATTTACAAATGCTCCGGACTTTGTCATTCATATTTACAAATGTAGTTCAAAAGGTGAATATTTAACACGTGCATAAGTATAATGGATAATTGATTTACATGTACCTTTGTGTTTGTAAGTATAGGATTTTCTTCAGCTGTGTTGCCAAGTATAAATTGAATATCAGTATTTTTTTGCACGAATATGATTATCAAGTAGTATTAGAATCAACGGGGATGTAGAAAGTATTCATTAAAACAAATATCAACTGCAATCTTTCGTCTGTACAAACTCATTCTGTCTTGATTCTATTTGATATGCTAGAATGAAATATCCTATGTATTTGAGCAAAAAAATTCCACAGTTCGGCCTACGAAAGAAATAGTTTTACGTTAAATTAAATCGGTATCATAAATGTACAATTAAATTAAGTAGAGAACGAAATATTATAGTAAACAATAAATAGTTTAAATACTCACCCATTATTTGCACAAGGTAGATATGGTATGATGTCTATTTCCATTAATCTGTTTTGATTTTTCCTTACATCTTTTCTGTAGGTAGAAATTTCTTGAGACTTTAACAATGCTTGTGTTAAAATGATTACTGCATTTGAATGTGCTTTGATTTGTTGCGGCGTATAAATATTGTGGTTACAGTCGTATATTTAGAATTTCCATTCGGGGATATTCACAAGAAAGAGATACTAGGTGTTTCCTAGGTATGAACATGGAATTAATAAATATTTGCATCTTATCCATGGACGACCAGCCACTGGCAAATTGCCATTTGTGTACTCTCGTAGAATGGTTAAATCCCCTGAATTTGTTCTGGCATTTCCTCCTTGAATTTATATTTCCACCATCATTTGACGAGTACACTCATTCTCATATTTGAAGTCTAGAATTGCATATTCTTTTAAAATAGGTGTAGAATCGTCGTTGATGAGCCGCCACGACAATTTTAATTCCAATTCAAATTCTAATAGAATAAATAGATGTACGTTAAATATGTTATCTATGGAATTAAATGCATTATGATGAATGAATTTTACTAACTGTAGTAGTTATATATTATGTTGTGTCAATCATAGCTTTTATTACATTTCTTTTGTACAGATTGTTAGTTCCATCATCTCAATATGTGCTGTATAACAAAAAATTCATTTAGTTTGAAACGAATGAAATTAAAATAATAATATTTAAGCTAATGAAATGGAATTAGATTGGTTACCTTGATGGATTTCTTGTTACCCAATCTCTAACTGTTTTGTATCTGTCCATAGAATAGTCTTTCAAAAGATAATTGTTGATGGTGTTGAAAGTTGTATCTTTTTTCCTTTAACTTTTTGTTCTTTTGTCTGTTCTATAACATCTTCAATTTGTTGAGATGTTGAGGCATGTCTTAGAACAAGGATTCTATGAACAGGAACATCTTGCTGAAGGGAACCAATAACAGCTTCCATATTTGATTCCTAGTCAGATAGTTTGTTCAGCATATTGTTATTTTGTTTGTCAATGTAAAATTGCACTGAACTCAAACTGTTATCTACATAATGTTGCATGCTAGATTGTATGCCCAGGTAGTGTTCTTCCTGCCACGATTGTTGTTGTTGGCAGAACTGTTTTTTATTTTCAAGGAGTGTTTGATATTGCATTTCCTGTCTACTTGATTCTTCAGAAATGCATGCGATAAACAAAATATCGCACAGAGTTAAAATATATGTAGGCTGCATGCTAGATTGCATGTGTTGGTAGTGGTCCTGTTGTCATTTCTGTTGCTGTTTAAACAATTCTTTTTATTTTGAAGAATTGTTTCGTAATGACTTTGTTGTCTCCTGGATTTTTCAACAAAGTTATCGTATAAAATCGAGACATAGGATTCTACATGTTGCGTATATATGTTCAGCATCTATTCCATTTCTTCCTTAGTCACATAATTGGAGCCAATAGGGGGTAGAACTTGGCCCAACTTTAACTGGAACAAATGTCCTTGAAGTACCAGGACCAGTTGGCATGTTATTAGTGTTTTTCTGGGATTAGTGGAAGTATATTGTTCAATTTCCCAGTTACAATGTCATCTAGTATATTATGGTAGTTGTCTTGTAGTAACAAAAGAGTTGCATACCACGGTGCTTGCAATTCTTCTTTTGTAGGCTATAATATTGCAAGTATTTCAATCTGTAATTGTAATGAAATATTTCAACGAGTTATTATAAAATTATTTGGGAAATGACAAAAAAAATTAATTACATGAATAATATAATGTAATAAAAGATTGTAAGCAAATATCATATCTTGTGTAGTCAAGAATTGTTTAACTATTTTCTTGGATAATATTTTGTTTGGCTTCCACTTGTGCATCCTTGGACACTGTATTATTTTATGTTTAGTCGTCCAATTTTAGGTCAATCCACGAAAATGTTTCGTATATTCAGTACTGAAAGATAATTAAAAATAAATATTAGCACATACAATTTATACAAGTAAAGTAATGGTAAGTAATAAAAGAATATGAGAAAATTACCTGAAGTGCAAGTGGATATCCATGTAATGAATATTTACATTCATTTTGTTCATTTTGTTGCATTCTTCGTACTCGTTCCAATTGGGATTCTCGCAGTGAGTTTAATAAAATAAAATATGATTTACGGGCCCATGAATATTGAAGGAAGTCATAAAGGCGTTCAACCATACCTAGAGTTCTGTAATCAATATATTTTCCAGTAAGCTTCAAAACACGTTCTACTAACATGGCAAGTCCGAGTTTAAACTTATCTTCTTGATCTTCACATTGATAAAATGTTTCAAAAAGTATTCTCATATTAATTCTTTTTGTACCATTGAAATATTGACTTCGAAGTCGATCATTTTTGAAATCAAGATTCATAGATACTCCGCACAAAGCGGACATCGAGTCTGTACTTTTCGGACATCAATGTTAGATGTATGTATGGGGATAAAGTTTTTACCTTTTGGTTGATGAAGTAGATGATGGTGGTGATTTGTTTGTTGGTGCTGAACTCCGAAATTCACTTTTGATATCCTTAACAGTTGCATTTGAGACAATATATGTTTTTCCTAGTTTCAATCGATCATGTAATGCAGTAATATTCGCATCATACATTGTTGCCGTTACTTTATTTTTCTGTTGAAACGTAGAAAAATAAAGAAATATTAAAACAAGATATAAGTAGGGAGAAACTAAAAACTATTTAACAAAAAGTATGGATATACTTGTAAATCCATCAAGGTAAGATTCTGATAACGGCTATTGGAATTTTGAGCTGTTTTAGGAGACTGCTTTCCTGCGACTATAATTTTGGCTGACCAATTACTTTCCGAAGCTGAAATTTGTGAAATGAACGTATAAAGTGAAGCCATTGTTGATATCTGAAGACTACATTTAAGAATAAGTTAGTATAATAAAAAAGAAGAAGAAGGAAACCTTGTGTCCTTACGGAGAAAGTCCTCGTGTTGCACGGATAATTTTTTCCAACGTAACATGGAGGCCTTCTCCATGCAGGACGGAGACAACATGCGTAGCACGGAGAAGGTTTTTGTCTGTGCAGTATGAAAACCTTCTCTTCCGTACTGGACAGAGCTTTACCGTGTGGAAGCTAAAAAATATATATACCTAAAATAAGCAACAGAAGGTAGAATTTATCAAAATATAGATACTGGGTATGACTAATTGTTCTTAGCGTGCATTTTTGAACTTCAAATGCAGAGGTAAAGTATATATATTTATAGTAGAATGTAGAAGATGTCATGAGATATATATTTTATAATTTAATAAATATCAATAGTACAATATCTACTATTGAGATACAAAATTTGTGAAATATCTACCGTGGAAGAAGAAAGTTGTATCCAGATGTTAATTATCGTAAAATATCTACTATGAGAAAAGAAATTTGATACACCTGTATTGTTTTGGGTTCAAAAAAATAGGTTATATTTTGTTTTTTCTATCTACTGTAAGAAATGAAATTTGATACACATGTATCGTTTTTTATTAAAAAAGAAAAAAGAGGTTGCATTTTGTTTTTTCTGTACTCATTACTTGTATCTGTTTTTTGAACTAAAGTATAATTGAAATTGTATAGATTACATGATAAATGTTGTTATATTTCTAATAACTATTTCCTTATTTTACCTAATATTATAAAAATAAATTTGCATAAACATTTTGGAAAATAGTACAATCATTAAATAAGTAAAAGAATAGTTATATACAATTAAATAAGTAAGACGTAAAAACATTGATGTTTATAAATTAAATTAAATTAAATGTAAAATTTTCTTCTTTCTTATATATCGGAGGAGGTTTATTGGCATTTTCAGTTTTAAAGCAATTGCAAATATTAAAGTTAAACACTGAAAAATACAAAAGGAAATTGTAGTTGTATATAATTCAACTCAATGAATACTTAGTTTTATATATTATTTTTGTTTTTGATAAACAATAGCTTACATAAATTCTATTAATAGTTTGGCATGCTAGGTAATTTATGTATTTTATGACTCAACACATCTAAGTCATATGCTGTCCTACTATTCGGAGCCATGGCCTTAGTTGTAGTGATTGTTTTTTTTTTTACCAATTATCAAGGTGATCTCATTATACTTCCATCTTGATAAACACCAGTTGTAGCATTTTTAAGTTGGTTGCAACAAAAAAATAGTTTTAGTCAAATATAATGGCAGATATCACACTAAAGCTATGTGACTAAAATAAGGACAAAAAAAGGACGTATTGTATTTCACTTATGAAAAAATAGTTGAAGCAACTAAATATCATCAACTT
The DNA here is from genome assembly GCA_903798385.1 of Fraxinus cuspidata. Classification (NCBI taxonomy): domain Eukaryota; kingdom Viridiplantae; phylum Streptophyta; class Magnoliopsida; order Lamiales; family Oleaceae; genus Fraxinus; species Fraxinus cuspidata. Next base: position 28,090 of record CAIGRP010037283.1, read on the forward strand.
GAATAAAAAATGAGATCATTAAGTCCAGAATAATTTTTAAGTACTGACATAATACACAGCTACTGATGATTATTAAGTCGACATGATTTTTAAGCACTAACATAATATATAATTTTTGAAGAGGAAATAAAGTTTGAGGATGTTGCTCAAATTTACTCTTGGAATTATATGCATATACAAATTGTCAAAACTGGCTTGTAAAAATAGTAAGAATATATTTATTACACAGAAGTGACCAGAAATGTATTATAATTTACAAACTTTTATGAACATAAAAACTTTGTATCCATCTATTAATAAAGAGGCAATAGTGTTGAATACCTAATTGTTTTCTAAAATGGAGGGTAGAAACTGGTCGATAAACAAATTTAAATATAGATTTATTACCTAATATATTAGATGGCAATAAAAAATTTTATATTTTATTATCAAATTGAATTATACCTGTGAAATAGACAGAATGGAAAATTGATATAAACTCTTGAATAACACGAATGGATTTTCTGACAACCCGTATATAAAATGTAAATGAAAGAAATTAAGAAATCATTGAATAGAACTATCTATGGTTAATGGTTTCAGTAGAACTTTTATAGATTTGCTTATTTTTGCTCTTGATAATGCTACATATAATTGACCATGATATAAAACTGATGTGGAAGATATAAACTGACAAAATCAAGTGTTTGACCTTGAGCTTTATTTATTGTCATTGCAAAGCATGGTCTAATTGGAGATTGAGTCCTTTTAAATGAAATTGTAGTTCTATCAGATTTAAGGGGGTATAAAAGGAATTCTTGGTAAGAAAATTTGTTTTCCACGATATTCACCAATTGCGATCTCATCAAGAATAACGTTTCGCTCAAAATTTTGTAAACTAAGTCGTGTTCTATTGCATAAACCTTCGGTATGATTAATATTTCACAATAATATTACATGACAATTTACCTTAAGGTTTAATTTATGAGGTGGAATATCATTTGATGTTAAAGTATTCAAGAAATCTTCTTGCATGCTTTGTTCTGATTTCTCAATTGCTTCATCGAAGCTATAGTATGTAAAAATTTGACTAGGAATTTGTTCAAGCAGAAGTTTGNATTTCTCAATTGCTTCATCGAAACTATAGTATGTAAAAATTTGACTAGGAATTTGTTCAAGCAGAAGTTTGTTAATGTAGTCAACACATTCACTTGTAGGCATAAGAATAAAATGGTTTCCCATGATATGTAAATGATCAGCTTATATTTCTATATTTGGGAAAACACAATGTATAATTTTCAAAGATGTGACTTCATCTTCAAATGGTAAAATTATACTAAATGGAAGCTTAGTAAGCTTACAAGTATGTTCTTCTTCTATTCCATCTCCAATTCTAAGTAAATAATTGTAGAAAATGGAATCAAACTTTGCTCTCATATTTTGTACCAATGGCAGATGTACATATAAGGGCCATAGGTATGAAAACAAAGAGGCTAGCTTTCATTATGTCTTTTTTCTTTCCTTTTGTTACAACTGGTAAAACCTGTCGAAAATCTCCTCCAAGAACAATCACTTTTTCACCAAAAGGCAAATCACAATTAGTAATATTTCTAAACATTTTATCTACAGCTTCAATAGCACAACGATTTACTATAAATGCCTCATCCCAAATTATTAGCCTACACATTCCAAACAAAGTTCCCAAAGCAGATTGTTTGCAAACAGAGCAATTGACGTCTCCTACTGTTTCTAAAGGAATTTTAA
>CAIGRP010037287.1:0-11509 GCA_903798385.1 Fraxinus cuspidata
GATACCTAGGAGTATTGTGTCTGATGTTAAGTCCCTTAGTCATTTTTGGAGAGTTTTGTGGGGTAAGTTGGGAACCAAATTATTATTTTCTACTACTTGTCACCACAAACAGATGGACAAATTAAGGTAGTTAACAGGATATTAACACAACGTTTGTTTACTATAGTCAATAAGAATTTGAATAGTTTGGAGTATTGCTTGCCATACATAATATGGCCATGCATTCTATTACTTCTTATATGCCTTTTGAAATTTTATATGGCTTTAATCCATTAACTCATTTGGGTTTAATTCATTTACCTATTGATGAAAGATGTAGTCTAGATGGTAAGAAAAAGCTGAATTGGTAAGATCAATCCTTGGAAAGATGCGGTGTCAAATTGAAAAGAAGAATGAACATTATTCTTTTCAAACTAATAAAGGAGATGGGCATGTTACATTTGAACCAGGTGATTGGGTTTGGGTGCATATGAGAAAATAGCATTTTTCGACCCAAATGAGGTCAAAATTTCAACCGAGAAGAGATGGATTGTTCCAAGTGCTTGAAAAAATCAATGACAATGTCTATAAATTAGATCTCCCAGGTGAGTATGATATTTCTGCTATTATCAATGTTTCTGATATTTCTTTATTTGAGCAGTGGAGATTTGAGGACAAATCCTTTTGAAGATTAAGGGAATGATGAGAACCATGGGACAAAGGCTAGCAAGGATCTGTTCATTATGGAAGAAAGACCAATGACGAGATTGCGAGTAAAAAAGATCAAGGAAGCCATGGGATTACTTATTTAAGCTACGTAGGTCGAGACTTCGATTGGAACAAGCTAAACATCAAGTTTCTTGTTGGGCATGGAAGGGAAACCAAGTTTAGTGCACTTAATTTAAGCTAAGTCAAAAGAGGTGAAGCAAAGCCTGGAGTGTAGCTGGAAAGCGACGTACGTGCGTAGAAAAGGCAAAATTTCAACATTTAGCCAAATCAATTGAACGGCGTGCGCATGAGAATATACACAGTGCACACAATACGAAAATATTAAGGCAATTTAATCTTGATATTTTTCATTTGAATCAAGGTTTTATAAGATGTCTATATATATGGCCTCATTCTTTTCATTGTGAAAACATCACATTATGGAGAGATTAAATCAAAGCAAGGTTGTTTTCTTCTTGTTCTTCATTGAACTCAATTTCGAACTTATCTAGAATTTCATCTTTATGGCGTTCAACAACTTCATAGCAAGGTTTTATATTTTTTGTGATTAAGGGATCAAGTTCCTATATAACTTTGGTTCTTTGAATCAATTAATTATTAGGACAAACTTCAAACCAAGATTTTAGCTTTCTTAAGGTTGTGATTCAATCTTGTGTGGTTTCAGAGCTACTATTACTATGTGGGTTCACATCAACTAATCAACTTAATTCACACCAAACCCTCTACTGATGCGAACCAACGTAGCAATTGAAGCTAGGAAACCCACAATAGATTAGTTCAAACCCAAGAAAACAAAGAATCAACGTTTGACAGTTCGACCTAATAAATTATTAAATCAAAGAATCAAGACAATTACCAACAATATCTTGATTTCGTGGTCAAAAAATTTATGAACCTTACTTAAATTGATGGGCGCCACTAGAATCTAATTCTTGATAAATTTAAAATTAATTGAATGAAGAACGAGAAAAAAACAATAAGTCTTACAATAATATCTCTCAAATTGTGTGTATATTTCCTTGAAAATAATAACCCTTTATATGGGATCCTTAAAAGCCTAGTAAAAACATAATTAAACTCTAAAAATAACATAATATATCACAAAATAAGGTTTTAACTAAAATAGAAGATTGCACAAAATTTGATATTCGTATAGGAAAATATATTATGCGGCTGTATAGTGTAATTCTAAGCTGTCGCATAGACCAACAAATGTCTTCCATTGTGGTTTCAGTAAAGGGGTACGTGATCGTATGCCCTAAACAACTATGCGGTCGCATAGTTGTTCCTTCCAGCCTCTCCATCCATTGCTTGAATCAAGTTGTTCCACTTCGTTTCATCTCTCATACCTAACATAAAACTTGTCCCTTTATTTGTCGTGATCAATATTTTGTGCATCGTGACTTGAGCAAGTAATCTCATTGCTTATTTGACTTGCTTCGCTCGCGATCTCGTCATAAGCCCTTCCTCAATGATCAAAGGAGTCTTGTCCGGACTTGCCCTCGTATCATGGATCACATCATCCCCTCCCTCTTTTAAATGATTCGACCTCGAATTCGTACCTGAATCAAAGAGAGAAAGATAACAACAAAAACATAAATTATCATATATTTACCTTAAAGATCCAAATTGTTGCTATTGGTTTCAATCCTCTAGGATGTAATCTTGACCTTCTTTACAATTGAACAAGTCATTTTTGCCTAAGTACCCAAACCCAATCACCTTATTCGAATACTTTAAGGTTCTTTATGTAGCTACCTTGAGATATATATAATTCAATCCCATACTTTCCATCTAAATTACCACTTTCAATAATAGTTAAAGGAATTAAATCAAACAAAGTTAATATATTTAAACTATAAACCATATCAAAACGTGTAGTAGAAGTATTAGAAGATATTAAATTGGTACCCAACATATTTCATAAATTCGAACCAAAATAGTTAAGGTTTTCAAGATTGAAATATAGATTCTCGTGCCTCAAATCACCAACAATGTACCTCAATTGTCTATCATACTCAATTAATTTCTTGTAACATACTAGAATGTCATTAACTAGTAATTGCTTGCCTATGAATGCATATAACAAATGATTTATTACTTTCACAAAAATATTAGATTCATTAATATGTGTGAAAGTATATGCCCCATGTGAAAAAATATTACTACATGTTAGACCATCATCTAACATATGTATGGGGTATTGATTCTTTACCATGCCTAGTTGAATGCTTCTACTTCAATGTTCATTAAATTCTCCACTTGAATCAAATCAATTGGATACTCAATGGGTAGTATCCCACTAAATAAGTCTTCATGGAACGAGTTTTTGAGTTCCTGCAATAAAGAAATATCCAAACTAAGGAGGGGTGTGTTAGTTCTCACTAAATCCCTCTTAATCTCACTATTTTTTGCACAGAAACTCACTTTTGATTTTCTCTCCTCTTAATAGACTACCTTTCTTTTCTCTCTTGTGGCTCTACTTTTTCTTATCACAATTATCCACCTCACTATCTTCTCTCTTAATCTCCTTTCGCATTTCTTTGTTTTTCCTTTCTTCCCCACCTCTCAATCTCAATTGGTAGAGTAATAATTCCCAACAAAATGTGCGCAGCGTGCATAGGAACTACATCACTTCATCACTATACCTCCTAATTAAAAAACTCACCAAAACTTGCCTACATACCCTAACATCTCTACATTCATCTAACCACTACAATTTATAAGGCTTATGATGTTTTATCGTAGTCAATACTAATTTCTCAACTAGTACTAGCAATACTAGTACAACTACCCCCATCAATAATCAAACTACATATCTTATTTTGACATGGCGTCTAGTATGAAAGATGTTCTCATGTTGGTATTTCACACATCCAACTTAATTTGTGTATTGAGAGCATGCATTACCACAAGTAACTCACATCCTAGTGGGTACTCTACTCCATCACCATCACTAGCATCATCTAATATAGGCATATCATCACCATCACTATCACTTACCACTTCTCCACTGCTATGCAAAATCATTACCCTTTTGTTTGAACATTGAGAAGCAATGTGCCCTGATCCCAAACACTTAAAGTATTTGATATCCCGATTCTTAGAAGGTTGGGAATCCATTTTTGGTGTAAGTTTGCTAGTAACTTTCTCTTTTCCTTTTGGTGGTTCGGTTTTACTACTCGAAACAGCCACATCACCTCTATTATCATTCCACTTCAATTTTCAAGAAGAGTTAGAACCCGAAAAATCCAATGGATATCTAGATGCTATGTTCCTCTTCAACTGTCTCTCCACCTTCATAGCTATATGTAGCATGTCTTCCAACTCCACATAATGTTGCAACTCTACCACAATAGCTATTTCCATATTCAAACCATTCAAAAATCGGGTCATGGTGGCCTCCCTATCATCCTCAACATTCGCTCTAATTATAGAAATCTCCATCCCTTTATGAAAATCCTCCACACTCTGAGAACCTTGGTAGAGGCCTTGTAATTTTTTATAAAGCTCCCTATAATAATGATTAGACACGAACCTATTCCTCATGATAACCTTCAATTATTCCCATATATTAATAGGCATCTCACGATTCCTCATCCTAGATGTTACTACTTGATCCCACTAAATGATAGTATAATTGGTAAATTCAAGTATAGCAATATTTACCTACTTTTTCTCCGAGTAGTTGTGGCAATCAAATATGGCAATCAAATATTAACTCTACTTTATTTTCCCACTCCAAGTGTGCCTCTGGATCACTCCTTCCATTAAATGAAGGAATTGTCATTTCGATATTTCCCATATTTCTATAAACACCATCTCCAACAAGATCTTTACCCCTCCTTTCATGCCTAACGCATCTGTCCCTCATTCTTCCTAATTCGACATCCATCAATGCATTCTCATTTAATGTCACAATCCACTTCACATTCACCAACAAAATCTACTCTATGATCATGTCTATCTTGCCTCCTTATGTTATGAACTTCTCTAAGTTGTTCCCTACGCAAATTTGCAAGCAATGTGTCTTGCCTCTCTATCCACGCCTCTTGTCATCCATTCTATCTTTCATATCACCAAACAACTTTTCAAATCGTCATATCACCTCCTCCGTCATGATGGCTTGACTATTCTTTCCGCTTAAAATAGAATCGTCTCGGTCATACATCCTAGATCTAGTTTAATATTTGCCTCACATGTATACACTTGTGTATCACTCAATTTGACTTTTTCCCTCTATTAGTATTACTACTCCGCCTTTTTCCACTTAATGATTTCTTGCAAGTGTTTCAAAAAATTTATTCGATCTCAATCAAAATTTAATCCTTGTGGAGTTTAAGCAAATAATTGAGTAAAGAAAGTGATCTAGAATGTTTCAAAAAGATAGGAATTTGAACTTTGGATGAAACATTAAGGATAAATTCAAGAAAGTATTTCTTAAATTCGGACTAGACACTTTTATTTCTAAGTGCGCGAGAATTCAACAAATGGCCCAAAAAATCAAAAAAGAATTGATTTGGGCACTAATTTAGAGAACAAACAACTTTTAAATTGTTTCGATAGTTTAATTTGATTGAATAACTTAAAGACGAAAAACACGAAAACCTAAGATAAGGACTCAGACAAAAACAAACAAGGAATTAAATGATATAACCTTAATTTTTGGAGCCAAGCCTGATACCATCTAATGCGAAGGCATGTAGCAATTGAAGCTACGAAACCTACAACGGATTAGTTCAAACCCAAGAAAGCCAAGAATCAACGTTTAAAAGCTCGACCCAATCATTTATTGAATCAAAGAATTAAAACAATCGCCAAAAATATCTTGACCTCATGATCTCAAAACTTATGAATCTTACTTAAATTGATGAACGCCACAAGAATTAAATTCTTGATAAATTCAAAATTAATTGAATGAAGAACAAGAATAAAACAATAAGCCTTGCAATAATCTCTCTCATATTGTGTGTGTCTTTCCATGAAAATAATAACATTATTTATATGGAATCCCTAAAATCATAGTAAAAATGGAATTAAATTCAAAAAATAACAAAATATATCACAAAATTGAATTTTAACTAAAATAGAAGATTACGCGAAATTTGAAAAATTTGCTACCAGAAATATACTATGCACATGTATAGTGTAATTCTATACGGTCGCATAGACCAACTGATGTCTCCTCTGTGGTTTCAGTAAAGGGGCATGCGATCACATGCCCTGAACAATTATGTAGTCGTACAGTTGTTCCTTCCAGCCTCTCCATCCATTACTTGAATCAAGTAACTCCACTTCGTTTCATCTCCCTATCCAACATAAAACATGTCCACTTGCTTGTCGTAAACAATATTTTATCCAAAGTGGCTTGAGCAAGTAGTCGCATTGCTTCTTTGACCCACTTCACTCGTGACCTAGTCATAGACCCTTCCTCAATGATTAATAGATCATTCGTATCATGGATCACATCATCTACTAGATACTTAACACACAAGTTTCTTCTCCACAACCTCACCTAATCTAGATTACAGAAGCTACTCAACCCATTTCACTATCCATTTTACAATGTTCAGATTGACTCACTAAACCTCCATCCAAATTCCAATATTTTCAAACTTATCATGGTGCTCTCCTCTCTCCTAAGCCTGTCTCCTCAACCACGCTGCATACATGGTATACATTGCAATGGTATGTTTCATATTCCATTAATTCAAAGTATAATCAAAAGTTTGTGCACGATATCTCTCATTTGGTTGAATGAGCTTACCTATACAAATACAAAATGGGTTGCTCCTATGCAAGCCGAAATCCAAGCACTTAAAGGGAAAAAAAATACATGTAGCGTGATGCCTCTACCACTTGGTTACCGTCCCATTGGTTGTAAATAGGTATACAAAATCAAGTACCACTCAGATGGCTCTGTTGAACTTTACAAAGCCAGACTCGTTATAAAGGCTTTACACAATATGAGGGCATAGATTACAAAGCGACTTTTGCTTTTTTTTTTTTTAGCCAAGCTCATTATCATTTTCTACCTCTTAGTCATTACTATCATGCGAAACTGGCATATTTACCAAATGGATATCAAAATGCGTCGATTAACCAGTCCTCTCGAAGTTTTTTTCACAAGTTTTCTTCATCTATTGCCAACATTCGTTTCAAGCAGTTGAAAGCTGATTATTCCATATTTGCCAAGATTGAAAATAAATCTTACACTGCTATTTTACTTTATGTCAATGATATGATCATTATAGAAAATGATGTGGCATCCATTTGTAACCTTAAGCACTTTCTTGAAACTTACTTCAAAATTAAAGACTTCGGATCATTGAAATACTTTATACGAGTTAGGCTTCACCATTTGTCAAAGAAAATACACTAAATTGCATGATCCAAGTTAGGCTTCACCATTTGTCAAAGAAAATAAACTCTAGACTTACTAGAAGAAGATTGTTTACTTGGTGCCAAACCTACAAAATTCCTAATAGAAAAGACCTTGAAGTTTAACCCAATGGATGTAGATGTTTTTCGAGACCCAACATAATACCAAGGACTTGTTGGGAAATTGATTTTCCTAACAATCACGTGATCGAAAATCACATACTTAGTTGTCACTCTTAGTCAATTCATGTGACTTCCAAGAAGAATGCACTAGGCCAAGGCCTCCATTCTTCCTCACATGGCTCACAAACTCACGGGTTATTTTGATGCCGATTAAGCTGGTTGTCAGTATACACAAAGGTCAGTAACTGGTTAGTGTGTGTTCTTCAGAAGTTCCTTGATTCTTGGAAAACTAAAAAGCAGCCCATCGTGTCACGATCAACTGCCGAAGTAGAATATCAAGCAATAGCAGCCATCACTTGTAAACTTACTTGATTGAGGTATCTTTTAGGTGACTTATGTGTTGAACACTTGAACCAGCTAAGTTGCTTTGTATAACCAAGTAGCAATTCACATTGTTGTGAATCCAACATTTCATGAGTGCACAAAGCACATAGAACTAGATTGTCATACTGTTCGAGAAAAGATACAGAGAGAATAAGTCATAATCATATATGTACACATCGGAAAGCAAACTATAGACATTTTTACAAAACCGTTAGGATGGCAACCTTCCATTCTCAAGTCAGCAAGTTAGGTGTGATTGACATCCACACTCCAACTTGAGAAGGAACACTGATGGATGCAAATAAGTTATTTATGGATGCAAATCAGTCAATTGATAGATTACGGGAATAAAAGAAATTATAGGAGGGTAATTGAATTCGGTGGATTTAATTTTCCTAGAATAGATTCATATCTTGTGTATATAATTCCTTGTATTGTTGCTCTTTGTAATAATCAATATAAAGAAAACATATTCCTTCCATTCATCATCTCAACATGCCAACACCCCAAAATGGTACAGCTCTCGGTCTGTTTTATACATCTATTCTAGTAGAAAGGAAATGGTGGAGTCGGGAATATCGTTTAATGCGGATGGAATTTAATCAAGGTCGGATTTTAAGTTTTTGACCATGGATTTAATTTTGATAAAAATATAAAATAATATTATGACAACACTAAGAATGAAAAAAACAATCAAGTTGATTGAAAGAAAAATCTACCCCAAAATCTATTAATTTCCGTTAAGCAGAAATCAAGTTAATTGAAAGAAAAATCAAGTTTAGCCCTGCCCAAATCAGCCTACCAAGTAAAATCAAGCTAAATATACCCTCAATTGTACTATCAAGCTAATCCCAAATCAACCTCCATACATTCAAATTACTCAAACACAAATAATAACAAACATCTGGCAAGTGGAATGCACTTAATTGAAAGCAAAATCACAAGATTTGAAAATTAATTAGATCTAAATAGGAAAGGAAAAGAAAAGAAAATAAGTACTCGCTCCATACAAAAATTGGATTTGATTTTCCCCTGTGAAGAAGGAGAAATTGGATTTGATTCCAAAAGGTGTGCTTGGTTTGACCACTTAGTTTGCAATGCGATCGTAATACACCTTCTTCTACCGATGAAAGGTGAGAGTGAGAGGCGAACAGTTGAGTCACAAATTGCGCTATCTAATTTGGTGAATTGGTAAGAAGTTGAGGCTAAAGCTAAGAGCTAGAAGGCGTGCTTGGTTTGGTTAAAGATTTGGAGAATTGAGCTAGGTTAGGTTGTCATTTTTTTTTTCATTTTTTTTCTCTTGGGCTGGTTAATTAGAAATCCCAATAAGCCAATACTCAAAAACTAAAATAAGAGGAAAGGAATTGGGATGGGCTGGGCTGGGCTCCACCCCGGAGAAGATGAACAATTTTATCTATTTTGACCCTGGAAGATAAAAAGCTTGGCCCTTAGCTTCATTATTTCTTGGATTATACTATTTGTACATAACAATGATACATATGGGATTACATAAAAAGATGTGGAGAAAAAAGATTGGATGAAAAAAGTTGACTGTGTTTGAAATTGGCAAATAATAGAGTATCACGTAGGATTATGTAATCTCTTATTTAAATCTTTATAAACATATAGTAAGATCAATATTTCTTTATGTTCACTACATTAATTGAAGGACAAAGCAAAACAGCAAATTAACTTGTCACAAAAGGCATCTTTTGAAGTATGCTAAAAAAATTCAAAACAAAAAATGAATGCAAAAGGCGTAAAAGAAGAATAACAAGATTCCAAACATAAAGCACTCAATGGTGCTTAACCAGCATTCTACTGCCCTTCGTAAGTAACAAAGACTTCAAATCCGGCCACGAAATGTAGAAGGGCAGGAACAAAGACTTTAAATCCAGCCACGAAATGTATCAGTAAGAAAGTGAACTATTCAGATTCACGAGATGGAAAATCAGGGCGTGCAAATGCAATCATATAACTGGATTTGCCAAACAATTCTGTGTCTCTATCCTTTTTTTTTTTCTTTTGAATTTCATTCCTTTGTTTATATATTTCCACTTTTGTAATGTTTATCTTTCCTCCTCACAGCCTTGCAAGGTGGTTTGGTGAAAGTAGGACTTGATGTTGCCCAGATGAAAATTGGTAAACACTATCAATAGGAATGGCGTTAAGCAATCTATTAACTGTTAGAATAATTATATTATATGGGCTTCCATTTGATTGCGAATTTTACGGGTTAGATGTATTGTTTGCAATGATGCTATGATTGAGCCCAATATGTTAGTGATCACTTGGGCCGTTGTACACCTTACAGGCTTCATTATTTATAATGTGAGAAGTTTAAGTATNAATTGGTAAACACTATCAATAGGAACGGCGTTAAGCAATCTATTAACTGTTAGAATAATTATATTATATGGGCTTCCATTTGATTGCGAATTTTACGGGTTAGATGTATTGTTTGCAATGATGCTATGATTGAGCCCAATATGTTAGTGATCACTTGGGCCGTTGTACACCTTACAGGCTTCATTATTTATAATGTGAGAAGTTTAAGTATGTGGGCCGGAGTGTTCTAAACCCTAATTAGGATTGGAGTCGGTAATGGGCCGACTTTATGATTTCCTATATAATGGCTAGGTCACCTCTCCTCTCCATACTTTTTTGGCTTGCCCCATTGACGGTTGATTATTTTGACGAGCAAGGAGAGGAAAATCTAGTTGGTAATATTCATACAAAATAATGTCTTCCGCATGTATGATTTTCAAACTGTCGATTAATTACTGAATAATTACAATAATTAGTATCAAAGCTGCATGCTAAAATTAGAATCATTTAAACAAAATTAAAAGCAAAACCTGTAATTAAGAAAAATATTAAAAAGAACCTAATCGCAGCTTTTTTCAGGAATTCCATAAAGATGCCAAGCAAAACTCTTAGACCCTTTGATTACTTTGTTACAGAATTCAATTCCTTAAATCTTTGCCATTAGATCTTCACCATTTAACATACAAATCCAAATATTACTAATTACCCAAAGTCCCAATTTCTCTGTCTCATCTCTTTCTCGTGTGTAATTTTTTTTTCTCTTGACAATCTGTGTGCATATTTTCTCTCCGACAGCCCGTGAATATATATATATATATAGATTTTAGTTTGGTTTTGCCTTGGTTTTGTAGGTGTGTATGTATAGATGGCTGTGTTCATACAATATCACTGTGTGTATATGTGTACTCTCTATGTATGTGTATATACTTGCTTGAGGCTAGTGATGAGCCGGTGCGCTGCTACGGCGGATCAGTGGCGTTTTGTTGTAACCCCAAAAGGAAGTTAAATCCCTCTTGCCAAAATATTTTCAATTGATTTGGGGATACGGTTAGAGTCAATGGTGGAGACGGGGGCTTACGTGCAATCATCATAAGTAAGCCATTTTCTTGCAATTAACAATCTAGGGGCCAGTTTACAATTTTAAAATGAACGGCCTACCCTATAATTTTTAAATTGTAAAGTTCTTTTGTTAATTTCAAATCTAGGGTCAAAAATGTAATTTTCGAACAGAGGTATTAAATTTGAATTTTAAAAGGGTTTTTAAAGTTATATTTTAAATGGAATTGACTATATATTCAATTTTGACCTAAAATTAAAATTATATTTAAAATTAAAGACTTTATATTTTTATTGAAATAATTAAATGTAGTTATTATTTAATAAATGTCGTTATTATTTATCCACTTAAATTTCATTTTCACATATTAAAATTTAGTTGCCAATTTCGTTTCACAATCGCGCATGAATTTTGTCTTTTCGTCAATCAATGATTGTGATTATGTTGCGTGATTATTATTTAATTTTTTCATGGATTTTAAGTATGTCTTAGTGCTCACATTAAAAGAAATATTTTGAAATAAAAGTG
>CAIGRP010037289.1:0-11197 GCA_903798385.1 Fraxinus cuspidata
TTGAGTTTGTTGGAACTCCTGCTGATTGCTGTGCTGTTTCCGTAGGAGACGAAAATTCGTTCTATCCTGGAAAACGATTGCGAACACCTTTAGCACCTGTGAAGGCAGCAAATTCGTTTTAAGGACACATCGTGAATTCGGTGGGCTCGAATCATACTGCTACCATTTCGACCTTATTGTTACGCTGCCAAATTGTTTTAAGGTAATTTCATTATAATTTATTTTTAAGGAGGCTTGTGAACACAACAGAAAGGAAAATTAAAATTCAATTAGAGCTAAATGGGAATTGAAACGAGAATTATGGCAATTAATATCTTTTTTTTTACCTACAAGGACATTTTAGTAATTTAAAATTTTTGTTTTCCATTTTTTTGTATGTTTAGGCTATCTAACTAAAAAAGATAGATGTTAGTCTTTATAAACTAATTTCTTCTTTGACTGAACCTTTTAAATGAAAACCCCAAGAAGCTACTCTTGAGATACTGATAAACTCAAAAGAAAAATAAAATAAAATAAGGGAGTGGAGTGGGATGGGATGGGGTGGGTGGGAAAGAAGAAGAAAATTAGCATAAATGGACAATTTCAGTAATTTACTTGCCATTTACCGTACATACTGCGTTCTGTTAGTTTAATTTCAGAAATTACTTCATTTTGATGTGAATTCCATGTGATTTGCATTGCCATTGATTGCTTCACTTTGATGTGAATTCCCTGTTATTTGGATGTAGGTGTTAATTCTTCATATTTCATTGTTAAAGTATATCGATGAGGCAAATTTATGATAAGCTAAACAATGTGGTCTACAAACATGGATTCGTGCTTTTCTTCACTTTGATGTGAATTCCATGTGATTTGCATTGCCATTGAACGCATGCAACATATGTTAGACTTGGACCCGACTTTATATGGATGGCTTGAACCAAAACCAGCATCTTATTGGAGTAAATCCCACTTCAAATAGAGGAATCAGTATGACATGCTTATGAACAATTTATGTGAATCATTCAATAGAGCAATTGTCATGCAAGAGAAAAGCCCATTTCGACCGTGCTGGAGAAGATTAAGGTATATTTGATAAAGAGAATTGTAGTCATAGGAAGTCATATGATCGGAGGACATTAATAGTAGGCCCTAGAATTGAAAAGAATCTGGACAAGAACAGTAGACTTGCAAGGGTGGAGTAGGTTGAATATGCAGACAATGAAAACTTTCTAGTTGGACACAATGCATGCACTATACTACATGTTGTAGACTTAAGGGCAAGAACTTGTACATGTTGTGTTTTAACAATTAACAAAAGTTCCTTGTTGCCATGTGATTGTCTCAGTTGTATCTAGATGCCATAATGTAATGGATTTCGTACATGATATCTACAAAAATGAGTCATATCTCATGTCACATACGCCATCGATTTTCCCCATCACAAGTCTAGACTCATGGCCTGACTCAGGTTTCAACCCTCTCAATCCACCAGTGTACACAAAAAGAGCTGGGAGGCCAAAGAAGAACAGAAGAAAAGAGCCAAATGAGATGGCTTTTCAAGTCAAGCGAAGAGGTCTAGAAAGTCTTTGCGCAGTGTAAATACTTCAAAGACAACTATAAGAGTCACATCAGATCCTGGGAAAAGAGCATGGCTGATAATGACATGTAGAAAATATGTTGAACCAAGACACAATATGAGGGGTACCACTGCCAGCACAAAATTAGAGACATTTTGTAGACATTCTTTAACTTATATAATTTTTTTTTTCAATCACTAGACATGTAGTGCAGTGAAGATATGACTAAAATTTGTATATGTTTTTTGATGTTTTTGAACAACTAGACAGAATTTAGCACCTTACGATTTCGTTTTTAGGCTGCATAGTGCATATGGTTGAGATTTGAAACACAAAGTTGGTTTTGAATTGACTAGTTGCTGAGTTTTGTTGTTGAGATTTTGGTTAATAGTTAAATTTCATAACTGAATTGCTGTCTAAAATGTTGTGTTTGGTTTGGTGTGTTTAAGAAGTCTCAATTGTTTTGCATAAACAAGTTGCACAAAAAAAAAAAGGGAATCTAATCTACCAAACTCAAAATAGGTAAGGACGATTTTCACAATGTTTCACAAAGGTAGGGACATTTTACGCAAATTAGTTTTAAAGGTAACAATGTTTTACGCAATGTATTTTGAATGGTAGGGATTTTACATGCAAAACCAATTAATAGGTAAGAAGGATTAACACAAATTTTATTTCATGTAAAAACAAAAAGAACATGTCCAATTCATCTTCACCGTTAAAATTTGATGGGCCATTCACCATTGAAATCTAATGGTTATTTACAACATCAAATGTGCCATTGCTCTTCTCATTTTACCCCTTAGCTATATCCTTAATAAGTACAAAATAGGGATGGACATCTTCATACCATCAACCACATATTCAATCTCTTCATTTACCACTCCAAATTTTGAGTAATTTACCATCACAACAGTCATTGTTTTTTGCAGGGTGAAATAGAATGTTCTTTACATCATTTGTTATTTATTTAATGAAATAATTTTATAAATTACTTTTCGTATTGTTGAACTACATAGCTACGGATATTTAAGTCATTGAACATTTTTCATTCTATTTTATTAGTTAGATGTATATGTGTATATGTGTGTGTGTGTGTGTGTGTGTATTGAAACAATTCATTCCAACGTGAATCAAATAATAGAATTTCCCGCCATTTTTCTCTTCCTTTTCTTCCAGAATTCTCTATAGTTTTTCTATTCTTCTTCTAGAATTCTCCGCAATTTGTCATGGCATCAGAGAAATAGAGCTTTCCTGCAATGGCGAAGGATTCCAGTGTTCAAGTGAAGGCCCGAAATGAATCTGATCAGGTTAATTCATCCAGAGAGTCATCAGCAAAAGATGTAGTCACTAGAGATAATTGGTTGATGATCGATCCAAGTAGCCCATACTACCTTCATTATGGTGATAACACAGGGATGCAACTCATTTCAGTCGTGCTCACTGAAGATAATTACGCGACGTGGAGTCGTTCGGCAACTATGGCACTTAGTGTCAAAAATAAAGAAGGATTCATTTATGGATCTATTATCAAACCTCCTCAAGATGATCCTCTTTATGGTGCTTGGAGGAGGTGTAATCATGTAGTTTCTTATTGGATCATCAATTCAATTCCGAAAGAGCTCTATCCCAATGTGATGCACACGGATTTTCCTAGGGAAATTTAGATCGAACTCAGGGATTGTTACAGTCAAGGAAATAGGCCTCATGTCTACAAATTAAAGAAACAGATTACCTCGATTTCACAAGCAAACAGTTCAGTTAATTCCTACTTCAGTCGTTTCAAAGGACTTTGGGAAGAGTTGGACAATTATAGGCCAGTTGTTAACAATGTTGATTATAAATGTGAAGATTAGGTCATGCAATTTCTTATGGGGCTAGATGAACACTTTCTAGAAGTCAGATCTTATTAATGGATCCATTACCTTCACTGAATAAGGTTTTTGCATTAATTTTACAAGATGAGAGGCAGAAGGATGTTGCTAGTAAGAAACACCAAAACTTTGATGCTGCAGCTTTTGCTAGCAAATTGATGCAACAATCCTTTGGCAATCAAAAACCTAATTCACTTCAAAGAAGAGAAAGGCCTATGTGTAGTTATTGTGGTGCCACAAGTTGATAGGATATCCTCCTGAACACAGACTCGGTAAGGGAAACACTCCAGCTGTTAATGTTGTTGAGAAGGTATCTCATGGTGATAATTCCGAGATAATGAATTCACTTTCATATCTCACTATTACTCCAAGCCAGTGTCAACAAATTTTGTCTATGTTGGTGCCACAGTTGCAAGGACAACTTTCATGATCCTATCAATAGTCCAACCAACAGTCTCAAGATATATCATCCTCCTCAGTACCTGATGCATGTGCTTTTTCAATTAACCGTATATTTTCAAACGATTCTACTATCACAGATAATTGGATCATAGATATAGGGGCTTCAGAACACATGGTTGATTTTACACATTTGACAACTGTGATTGCTACTGTGAGGCGGCCCAATGGTGATAGTGCTACAGTTACACATGTTGTCACATTAAAGTTATCTACTACTTTAGTTTTGTCCGATGTGCTAGTTGTGCCATCATTTACTTTCAATTTGATATCTGCTAGCAATTTAGCCTTTAAACATCATTGTTTCCTAGTATTCATACATAATTATTACTTTGTATATGATCTTTTAACATGGAGGATGATTGTGGTAGGCAAACTTGAGAATATATTGCATCTTTTCCAACAACCTGAGTATCAAATCAATGGCCAGTCTACACACAAATCCCATCAACTCACAACACGTCCTGATATTTCTTCCAATAGCAACTCAGATTTTTTTTCAATACTAGTCATAGTTATATGTCCTCTTTTTGATATAATAAATTAGATTATGCTACTTGTAACTCTTTGAGCAAGGTTAATTTTACTAGCAATATTGATAATTGGCATTGCTGTTTAGGACATGTTCCTGTTTCAAAATTGTCACTCTTATATCAATTTGTTCCTACTATTAAGTTCAATAAATATCTACATTTTGTTGTTTGTCCATTGGCTAAGCAACACAGGCTACCTTTCCTACATAGTGAGACAAAAGCTTCAAAAATATTTGACATCATTCACTGTGATAATTGGGGACCATACTCTGTTTCTTCCTTAGATGGCTCTAAATATTTTCTCACCATTGTGGATGACTATAGTAGAATGACTTGGACATATCTTATTAAAGAAAAATCTCGAACCAGGCCTATTATTCAAGCTTTCTTTTTCTTAATTCAGACACATTTTCAATGCACTTTCGAGGTTCTTAGGTCTAATAATGGTGCTGAATTTCACATGAATGACTCTTACAAATCCAAAGGCATCGTTCATCAGGTTAATTGTGTAGAGACACCACAACAAAATGGAGTGGTCGAAGGAAAACATCATCATATTCTGAATATTGCACAAGCCATTAAATTTCAAGCCAATTTACCTCATTAATTTTGGGGTGATTGTATCATCAATGCTACTCACCTTATCAATCGAACACCTACCTTAATTCTTGCTAACAAATCTCTTTATGAAATGCTTTATCAAGCCAAATCATCCTACATTCATCTCAGGGTGTTTGGGTGTCTCTGTTATACCTCTACCTTAAGAAGAAATAAAACAAAATTTGATCACAGGGCCACACCTTGTATCTTTATTGGATATCCTTATGGCATGAAGGCATACAAATTATACAATCTTAAAACCCATTCCAATTTTATATCAAGAGATGTCTTTTTCCATGAAAACATATTTCCCTTTCGTCATCCTACTTTCCTCTATTCTTTGTCCAAGCTTACTGTGTTTTCCCCATGTGATCCTGTTCTCTTTCCAGAACAACCACTTTTATATTCTGACATCTCCTTTCCAAACTCAGAGTCTGTTCCCATAAATAATCATATTACTTCGTACTCTGATCATACTTTTCTTGCCAATCCATCAAACAAAGAAAATATTCTGATTTTCCTTTACCGGAAGTTCCTTCTTCACCACCTCCCGTATCTACTCAAAAATCTAATAGACCTAAACAACCACCTTCATATCTCAAAGATTATCATTGCAGTCTGGTTTCTCAAGTGCCTGTCCTCCAATCAGATTTTGCAGCAAAATATTCTGTATCAAGTACACAATATCCCATCTCAGACTACTTGGATTATAGCAATATTATCTCCTGCACAGAGGCAGTACACACTAGCTTTATCCACCATCTGTGAACCTAAATCTTATGCTGAAGCCTCTAAACATCAAGAGTGGTGTAAAGCTATGTATTCAGAATAACATGCTCTTCTTTCTAACTACACTTGGAATGTTGTTAAACTTCCAGCTCTTAAGAAACTAATGGCTTGGAAATGGGTTTTCAAAGTTAAGCTTAATTCGGGTGGTACTGAGGAAAGGAAAAAGGCTCGCCTAGTAGCCAAATGATTCACTTAACAAGCAGGTCTGGACTGTAAAGAAACGTTTTCTCCTGTTTGCAAATTGGTTATAGTCAAAACTCACTTAGCCGTTGCTGCTCAAAAGCAATGGTATCTTCATCAATTGGACATTAACAATACTTTCTTACAAAATGAGTTAGATGATAAGGTGTATATGTTAATGCCTCCAAGTTATGAGCAGCAGGGGAAGAATGGATAACAACTAGTTTGTAAATTAAACAAGTCCATTTATGGACTCAAACAGGTTTCAAGGCAATGGAATACTAAACTTCATATATTTTCTCACAAAATTTCACACAATCAAAGTCAGTTTATTCATTGTTTAGCAAACAAGATGGTTGATCATTCACTATTCTTCTCATTTGTGTGGACGACATTATCATAGGTGGCAATGACTTGTCATGCATTGAGCAGTTCAAAAAGGAGTTGAATGATTAGTTCAAGTTAAAGGATTTAGGGGTTCTAAAATACTTTCTTGGTCTAGAGGTGGCAAGAACTTTGAAAGACATTTCTATATGGCAAAGGAAATTTGCACTGTAGGTATTAAGAGATGGAATGTATCTTGTAGCCAAACCAGCAACCTCAAAACTTAAAATTGAGCAAGAATGAAGGGGAGACAATTGTAGATACGAGTGTATACATGAGATAGTGGAAAGACTTCCATACTTAATAATAATGAGACCTGATCTATCATATGCAGTACAACTCCTCAGTCAGTTCCTTCAATCACTAAGACAATCTCACCTCAAAGCGGCTCATCATCTGCTGAGGTATTTGAAGGGTACATCTGGACAATGTTTGTTCTTTGAAAGCAAGCCAGATTTACACCTTAAAGGGTTCCGTGGTGCAGATTGTGCACTATGTTCAAATACAATGAGGTCTATCACTAGCTATTGCATATTTCTCGAAAATTCATTAATATATTGGAAGTCTAAGAAGCAACATACAGTCTCGAGATCTTCAGCTGAAGCAGAATACCGATTTATGGAAGTTGCGGTTTGTAAATTGAGTTAGTTGAAAAATTTACTCTAAGTGTTGCACACTCCAGAGCAGCATTGTTATTTTGTGACAATCAATCTGACATTCACATAGCTAATAATCTGGTGTTCCATAAAAGAATTAGACACATTGAGATTAATTGTTATGAGATAAGGTGCAAGCAAGAGATGTGAAAATGTTACATATGGTTTCACAAGAGCAGGCGACATATTTACTAACAAAGTCTTTAGGGGGAGCCAGATTCAAATTGTTGTTATCCAAGATGAAAGTATTGAATATACATTTCTCATTTTGAAGGGGAGTGTTGAACTACACAGCTGAGTTTTTTTAAGTCATTGAACATTTTTCATTCTGTTGTATTAGTTAGATGCCTGTATATATATGTGTGTGTGTTGAAACGATTCATTCTAACGTGAATCGAATAACAGAAATTCCCACTATTTTTCTCTTCCTCTTCTTCCAGAATTCTTTGTAGCTTTTCTCTTCTTCTTCCAGAATTCTTTGCAGTTTATCATTAACGTTATTGTTAGTTATGGAAGAAATTTTTTAAAGGCTAGAAGAATGGGATAATTTGCTAAGACTACAATACCCTTCCTCCTTGAAAAGAAAATTGGTCTTTTGTGTTAAGTTAACGGTGCTACTGATACTGTTATTGAGCACATGAAATGACCTTTTTTAAAAATGAAATGTAAAAAATAAGGGTGAAAATGTCAAAAAATGAAACATAAGAATGTTTTGCATAAAAATATTTAGTGAAAGATAGAAACGTTTTATGCTAATTACCTTAAAATATACAAAGATGATATTAAATCCTTAATATTTATTTTCTGAAAATATGTGGTTCCTAGCCCTCAATATCGGGCAAAGACCCATTTGAACCAACCCAACTCATTCAAGACGAATAACTGGCTGGTATAACGTGGCTCAATCCTGACCGTCGTTTAAACTGCCACAATCCGTCGGATATAGGTCCCGCTGTTAGGGTTTTAATTCTACGAGGACCTGGACCATTACTTCTAGCAGTAACGAGCAGCTAGAGAGTAGAGAGAGAGGTCCCGAAGATGGTGCAGCGCCTCACTTACCGCAAACGACATAGCTATGCCACAAAATCCAACCAACACCGGATCGTCAAAACTCCCGGTATCCTTATGTCGTACACAAACAAACATCTATATCTATACTTCTATATAGATACGTTTTTGTATGTTTGTAATCAGTTTTTCTAATGTTTGGAGTTATTTGATATATTTATTTATCTGTAAATGAGCATATAGGTGGGAAGTTGGTATATCAGAGCGCGAAGAAGAGGGCAAGTGGGCCCAAATGCCCTGTTACTGGAAAGAGAATTCAAGGGGTAATGCAGTTAATTTGTA
The DNA here is from genome assembly GCA_903798385.1 of Fraxinus cuspidata. Classification (NCBI taxonomy): domain Eukaryota; kingdom Viridiplantae; phylum Streptophyta; class Magnoliopsida; order Lamiales; family Oleaceae; genus Fraxinus; species Fraxinus cuspidata. The sequence continues at coordinate 8,385 of CAIGRP010037289.1, forward strand.
TGATTTCTGCTATAGTTTCAGTAGCTTTAGCTGGAAATGATATGCGTTGTGGGTTCAAGTTTGGAATTAGAGTCTAAAAAGACGATTCATATTGCATTCCTCTTTTCTGGAATAAATATGTGATAAGTTTGTGTTGAATTGATTTTGGTTGGAAAATTGAAGAGCAAAGAAAATAAGATGTCGACTCTGGCTACTATAGCACATCATGGAATTTGCATATGTAAGCTAACTTTTGGAGTAGTAACTATGTTTAAAGTTTTGGATTGACTCGTGGTGAAGCTTTGGCCTGATTTTGTAAATAATAATTTGGACTTTGACTCTAATTCGACAATACAAATCTTTGTGAATGAACAAGGAATTAGAAACTTCAAACAGTTAAAAGAATTAATGTCAACTTGAAATATTGTTTACAAAGTCCAGTGCGTTTTTTAGTAAGTATGCAAGTGAATCATCAAAGGGTCTGAAGTAGCTGAAATGACTCACTAGCTAAGAGTTTTTGTGAAAATTGTGGAGCTTCAATATCATGTTATAGATTGTAGAATCTTATATATGGAGCCATGTCCTGAAATACATTTATATTTTTGAACCAGCTTATAAACTATGCATATCATATGGTTCACTTTTTTGGTAGATATGGCACGTTAAGAATTTGTTTTCGGTCATTTAGCTTATTAACCTTTTTAGCATTAGGAGCCATACTGATGAGGCACAGCAAGTTCTAATTATTATAACCCTTGCAGTTACCAGAAAACAAAAAATAGTGGAGAGTTTCTTGTTGGCATTGATTTATATTTTTGTAAGTGATTGTCATGGTGATTTCTTTCAATGAGAAGTTTATGCATAAACTTTATATTGCCCCCTGATTGTACTGAGACGTAACAAATGTTGTCTGGTTATTGGTTGGAAGGGGATTGGGAGGCTATGTATTTTTGTTAAGTTGTTCTTGTAAGGTTTGATATTACAAATCTTATCCATATTTATCAATGAGTTCTGTTAGTCAACTTTCAATATTCAAAATCAATAGAAAAACTTTACTTAAAGTTAATTGTAAGTTCAATTTTCAATTGTTTGATAATTAAAGTTAAGCATTTGGAATAAAATTGATTTAAACATTTATATTGACTTGTACATTTGTTTGATGTCCTGATTTTTAATTGTGCATTCTGTATCACGTATTGTTCCTAGGCAATGTCCAATTATTGCTCCACTATAATTATGACTGTTCAGGATATTCCTCTTGATGTGAGGATTTTTTTATGATTTTCAGTCACTGCTACATTCTTGAAGCGTCTAATTTGAAGTGAATCTCTCTTGGATTTTATTTCATAGTATAAAATCATGAAAGTATTGATTTAGCTTACCTATAGGAGGTATTTTTATGCCAACGAAATGTTGTACAACTGTTTGTTACACTTGCGTATTTGTATGATAGAAGATCTAGACATGGCAAATGAATATGAAGGAATTCGTAAAACTGAATTTTGATGTGAAGGAAAGAAGAGGGTAATTGATACACACAGCAACTTGTAATGAAAATGCTATTGATAAGAGGTCCAGATTATCTAGGAATCGGAGGACTGTGAATCGCGCCTATGGTGGTGTATTGTCTAGTAGTGCTGTGAGAGAGAGGTTGGTTCACAACCCTCCTCCGCATCCAGGAGTTAATGATTATTTATTTATTTATTCCCTCTAGCTGTTCAACTAAGGCCAGATTTCTCTTAATTTCTTTTTTTGTTCTCAGGATTATTCGAGCTTTCCACTTTCCTAGTCGAAGAGCAAAAGATCGTGAAGAAGGTTTTGAAGATTCAAACGGCAAAAGAAAAGCTGGCAGGGAAGAGCTAAGAATTTTTGCTTTTAAGTATTCACCAAAAAAAGTTTTGACGTTGAAAATGATTCGTAGTGTACTCAAATATCATTATACTGGTATTGGTTCTACTCTTGAAATGAGTTCATTTCTTGATGAAGTCTCCATTTGCATTAACACAGAACTTATGGTCATTTATAAAACAAGCAATTTTTTTGAGGGATGCATAATCTGTGTTACTTATTTTTCTCATGATTTGAAGGGTTTGGGTTGAACCGAAATAGCTGGGCGTGAGCTTGACAGAAGCAACAACATAATTCAAACAAAAACAGATATTATTGTACAACAGCATAGAACTCTCAATTGGTTTTGAAATTTCAAAGCTGCTTGTTTGAATTTCTGCAGAAAAGAAACCAGCATGTTGGGGGGGGGGGGGGGGGGGGGGCGGGGGGGGTGTTAATCTCTTTTACAACAGTTCAATTAAATTTGTGATCCACTTGAATATCAGGGGGTATTTATCAGGGTCAATAATCTTGACACCAAGATCCTCTTCTTCTGCTCTAAAGGCACCCAGTGTTGCAACCATCACTATTTCTGAGACCCACATTCTGTCCATTGAAACTTGGGGTCTTCTTTGAAAAAAAGAAAAAAGCACTCTTCATTCCCTCTTCTAATACCTTCAGTTTCTCAGACATCCTCAGTCTATCTTCTGTGTTGCTTCACCTTCAGAATTGAAGAGTTTCCCCATACTAACTAATAACTGCATTCGAATGGAAGTTGTATCCAATACAAGTCTTTGTAAGAGAGGTGGTTCAAAGAAATAACTTCCTTGTTAGGTCACATCTTACTATTGATTAGAAGAACAATCGTATGTGGTGTCTACTATCACTGCAAATTCTATTAGCATGTGTGGCCTTTTACAAAGATATGGGTGCCTTATTTGTAAATTTAACAAGGGATTCATTCATTGCTGGACATGGTGTTAAGGATTGCAGCTTTACTTAAGCCC